>JBAMIG010000013.1:18237925-18256138 GCA_037177335.1 Kiunga ballochi | reverse complement strand
CACCCTCGAGAAGGGTTGGACCTTCTTCCACTCTGGCGTTGCCCCCGGTGAGAGGCGCCGAGCGGGTGTGGGCATATCACTGCAGACCAGGGGTTCATTGACTGAGGTGCAGTATATCTAACTTTGACACAATAGGTGAACCAAAACATTTGGCAGTGTGCTGGAAGCAAAATTAGCACCACATGAAACTGTGAATTTACAAATCTGTGCATGAACGCTTAATATTGGTTAATGAAATAGCTTCTATACTCTGTGGTTAATCTCTGCTGTTACTGGTGCCTTTTGTTTGCCATCTGCTTTAGATAAATATTAAAGACTTTGATAAAAACCATTAGACAAAGAGCAGTTTTAGCCCTATTTATATCTGTGTGGAAGAGAAAGTTGGCTTCCAGTCACATTATGTAGATATGTTAGTTCCACCTTTAAACTACAATTAATTGAGTAGAATTTCAGTCAAGGTAACATGTCTTTCAGATGTCCAACTCTGATGCACTCATTTACATCTAAATTAATTCATCCATTTTAGACGGTAGAGTGAAGCATATTGTTGGTTGGCGTGCATGAAAGCACATATTCTAATATTTAGTTACAAATAATACCTGTTACATCAGCTGTGTTATAAACATAATGCAGTCCTGAACTTTACATATAGTCAGTAGGACAAAGCACATTATTAGATACAAATACATTGTTTGAGCTTCTCGTAGCTTATTAAGGAGGCAGAAAGAAAAATGACAGAGCATAAATGATTTAGTCCAATTTAAACAAGTTTTGCATGTAAGCATGTGTTATACTTAATATAACTTTTTTGGGCTCCATGTAGACAATAGGATACAGGTCTGATTGAAATCGCACACATAAGACATTTTGCACATGTAAACTATTCAGATTAGATTATTTTCTAATCCAGTGTAATGCTCTCAAACTTTATCAATCCTATGAATTGTATTTCTTTTCTTTCTAACATGACCTCGTCCTTGCTGAGTTTTTTCGTCTTATATGGGAAATAATCCTGCAGGATGTTGTTGTGCTGTCATGACATCTGGTGTTTGCCAACACCCATACAGATTTACACTTGTCATAGAAATGAATAAGCATTGGGCTAGAAAACAAGTGATGCCTAAGATTTATAGTAGCTACAGAAACCAGCACCTGCATTGAAAATATGGTATTTTACATTAGTACAGCCATTACATATGTACACAACAAAATGAAACCATTTTTTCCCTAATCACCACACTCCACTTACACTGTGCTGCAAAAGTTTGAGACATAACTCAAAGTCTAACCTGGTGCACGCAGGACATTCAGTGTCAAACGTCTTATTACCCATCAAATGTTGCCCCCAGGGCAAGACAGTGTCTCCTCTGCAAATAAATCCAAAGTGGCTATCCCAAGAAGATTTCCCCAAGCCTACAGACATTCGTGCTTTAGATTAAAAAATGTGTAATTCCATAGCCATCTGGCTTGAGAAAAGGAATCTAAGAGCTGTGTGGATGCCAGCCCAATGCCACATCTTGGAATGGGCTATTGCTTTCCAAAGTGCTCCAGGCTGTGTCCCTCCCCATGTATTTGTGTAGCAGCATTAGTTTGTTTTCTGTCTGCCCTAGCCTCTTCACAAAGTTTAAAAAGTAATCTTTTCTCAGAGCATGGCTGTTTTTGATAAGGAATCTAAACTGGGTCAAGGACTCGGAGTAAAGTCATTGAACAGTAATTAAAGCAGCCGCCGATGATGCAGTTCAGAATGTCTCCACCATGAGCTTTGAGATAGAAATCCATTCAAGGATTTGGAGAGCCTTTGTTTCTCTCTCCTCATGAGTAAAATCGTTTTGCTCTTTCTTTTTTTTTTTTTTTTTCTGGGAAACTGAGTAATTAAGTGAGCTGAGTTATTATCAGCCCATTAGAGGGAGAAGTTCTGCCTTATCACCTGCATTTCATAATGTCACTCATTCAAAGAGTGGCAGTATGATCAAAATATTTTGTTACAACTTGTACCTGAAAAATCCTTTCTGGGGATTCAGATGTATAATTGTGGCTTTTTTCTTATTCAAAAAGTCTATGAAGATGGGTTAAAGTTTTAGCACTTAAATGAAAGCCTGATTTAACGCTAATAAGCACAGTGAGACAGGCACATGTACGAAGTGTCAAAATGCAAAGAATAAAAGTTAAACATGCTTTTTTTTCTGTGTGCTACAATGTAATCCTTAATAATCCTTATATCAGAGCTCCATTAAAACTCAGCCTTTTCATTGTACCAGCCACACCAATTACTTAACTTGATTCTTTCTTTATGTAAGTGAAAACCAAAGCCAAATTATCGGCTGAAATTATTTTATAAAAAAAAAAACAGTGGTCTAATCCAAAACCTGACCACAATGAGGAAGTTTTGAAAGTCAGGAAAAGAAAAAACAAATAAACCGAAATATATGGAGATATGTAAAACAATATGTGAACTAATATTCCCACCAATGGGACCACCAATGCCTTGTGAAATTCATAATCCGTTTCTGTAAGAAGACGATATTTGGCAGCCTCCTCCATCTACTGTAACATTGTGCCTGTGGTCTTTTGCGTCTTTAGAAGAGCCACTGGCTGAGCATTTGAAGTTTTTAATCTGGCGCTCCAGAGAGTAAGGTCACCTTTCACTATCCCCCTCTTTCCCTCTTTTATTTGCTCTTGCTTAGTACTGGCAACCCTGCTATTTCACACACTATTAAAAGAAATCTGTTAATGCAAGGAGCGAGGTCCTTGGCTTATGGAATGGAAAATGATGGCATTTCTGAATTCTGTCTCTCTAAAAAAGACCCTGGGCGTCTTGTGCAGGGTTTATGACCCTAAGATTAGTCACTTTTTGGCGCTGGATGTACTGCCCTCGGCTATTTCTGCCAGAAACTGATTTTCATATTGATGTGCGACGTTGAACCCTCTCTAGTCCACATATTGGCTCATGCATCACCTGGACTCTGCAGCTGTCAAGCCTTAGTGATAGCAAGTGAAGCAGACAATTCCTGTGTTAATAAATAAACAAGTGCAGCACTGCAAGTAAATATTATATTCTGAATGCTCGAGGCTTCCAGTGCAGTGGATTTCATTATCATTAACTTTGCATGATATTCAATCCCTAGTTTTTGTTATTTTCTTTCCCCCTTATTTCCTGTTTAAAAGCATTATAACATATGACTTTAGGAAAAGCATGCTGATATACATGTGAGGGAATAACTATATAATTACTGGGTATTTTGAGCTACCATCACTTTAGAACAAACTCCTAATTTTTTATATTTATCTCAGCATTTTAAGGAAAATTTTTATAAAAGCTGTTTTCAAATAAAGAATTCTTGTCAAGCACAGCATGCTTTGCATTTTTACACTAAGTATAAATGACCTCTATGTGGACAAACTGGACAATGGCTGCAGGAATAAGAGATCTAAAAAAATTGTTTTTTTGTCACCCTTGTCAAAGAAAAAACATATTGTAAAAAGTCACAGAAAGAAAAGAGCAGTTGGGGAATTACATGGGGCAGAGCTTTGCATGCATTACAGCATAGAAAACTAAGGAGAGATTATCCAAGGCCAGATGTGTCTCTCTTTTTCTAAAGAAAAGAAAAAAAAGGATGCAGTCCACTAAGAAGCAGCCACATCCTGCTGCCTCTGGTAAGCGTCAAGCAGCAGGGTGTCAGCAGTCGGCTGTCTGGAGCTTCATGCTGTCTGTCTCTGAAAATTCAAGATTCCAGGTTTTGGAAGCGACCGTCTTTTAATGTTGACAACACATCATCCATCATGCTTTAAACAAACATTTTTCTGCATTGAATGACTGATGGTAATGCAGCATTAACTTCTGTTTGCTCTGAGGCAAATATTATGCCTGTTTATGCATCTCACAGAGGAAAAAATATGGAGTTCAAATGTGTCTTGCAGACTTGAGAAGTCATTTCCCAGCAAGGAAAAAAAAAAAGTTAGTGGCAACCTGCTGACTGAAACCCTCTAGAATACAAAGTTAGGCTATACATCACAATGTAAACTAAATTTCAACACACCTTTTTCAGCTTAATTATGAAAAACATGGTATTTGATGAGCATCTCAAGGCTGCAGTTCATGAGCTATGACTCCACAGAAAGAGAACCAGCATGCTTCTGTAGGTACAGAATTGCATTTTATTGAGCCAGGGCTTGTCAGCGTTTTTGGTGAGCTGGTAAAATATAATTGTGTCATCCTTTATAAAGCAGTGTTGGGTTGACAGCAGCCAGAGAAGCTTCATTACTCTGTTTTTTATTGGGGTGTGAAGAAGGGGACATACTCCTGGTGATGAATAACGTCTCTCTCGCATGAAGTCAAGGTAAAACACACTCACAGCGCTGCGTGCGCCAATGGATGTACATGCATCATCTAAAATGAAATCAATTCAGCTGAAGAATTAGAGCTGGTTGCCATAATGGTTTTTATTTGACGCCCATCAATACCTGTATTGATTACCAAGTAGAATCGAATCATATGAGATGCTACACATCTGAGAACAGCTGCTGTTGATTCTTTATGATCTTTTTTATGCAGTTTTTTTATTACGAATCATTAAGTATCCAAAAAATATTTTGTTTGAAGCAGGAAGGTAATTTTTGTTGTCGCTTTCCTTGCAAGCTGCTGTGTTTTGTTATGAGGGATGTTGGGGTTAAGCTTAAAGAATCACAAAAGAGAAAAACATATTGTGGCTCTGAGTTTCACGAAGTATTTATATTGAGGATATTGTGTATAATTCTGGTCTCACGATCAGGGCTTCAAGAAAACTATTGTCCCTGTCTCTATTAGAAGCCAGTTAGCTAAGACTGTCTCCCGGCTCTTAAATAAGACGACAAACAACCCCATTTACCTTTCATGTAACACATCAACCATCCTTTTTATTTATTTATTTTTTACTGTGTTTGGTTTCTCACCAGTACTGTAAAGAAAAAGGTTTTTATGGTGTGAAAACAGTGCTTTCTGGTAATTTAACAGAACTAAAAAAAACTTTAGTGCGAAACACTGGTGAGGTGGAATTAAAACACAAGGACCCGAGGATCCTGATCATAAGTTATTAAGGAGAGAGAGAGAGAGAGAGAGAGAGAGAGAGAGAGAGAGAGGGGGGGAGGGGGATTGTGTGCTCCTGGGAGTCACACGTTAAATAGAGCTAAGAAGTTTTCAACTTCATTACCATGCACAATCAAGCTCATGAGAGAGAGAGAGAGAGAGAGAGAGAGAGAGAGAGAAGGGGGCTATATAAGATCCTCTGAATGGATGTGAGGCAGAAACAGCATTCAGCAAAAGCAAAAGATGAGATACAAGTTGATTAATACAGTGAAGAATAATAAAGCTGCACTGAAATGCAAGGTTTTATTTTTCTTTTCCCCGGACATGGATTAAGCACAAATATCCCTGGCTGGAAATTAACTTGTGGCATAACTGCAATGTTTCAAGATGAGGTTTTAGGTCAAGTCTCTTCACCATTGCAGCTACAGAAGAGGAGAACATTCCCTTCGGTAATAACAGTAATGAGGTATTCCTGAAATTATCTCCAGGGTTTCTCAGATAAGAGTGTTTTTTTTTTGTTTGTTTTCTTTACAGGCATCTGTTATTTTACAAAGATTCAATATTAGGAATATTCAGTAAGAATTAATGGACTTTTCGGGGTCTATTATGCAGCAACTGATTTGTGCTTTTTTTTTTAGGATTTTTTTCTTTTTCCTCTTTTTAATCACTGATTCTCTAAATATCTCTTATTTTCCACTAAATCCAAACTCTTAGGGGGTGAACATCGCTTCCAGGTGAACTGAACCATATCCCGAAGACAACCTGTATTGTTAAACTAAATGCAAAAAGAAAAACAAATCAATTCTGACCTAATTTGTATGATATGCTAACCTTGGGAGCGCACAATGTAAGCAAACAAGCTGTACAGCAAAAGCCTCCTCACACCTTCCACATAACACAGAAGAAAATGACAAGCACGGCCCCAAACGCTCAACCATGACAGCGGCGTTTAGTGAGGGTAAACGTCACCGGGTGTAATTATGGAGGATTGTGCCCTCAGGAACTCACCAAGTTGACAAAGTGAATAAGTGACAGCAACTTCTTTTTATCACTCGAGCAAATATTGGCTTAAAAAAGCATGGCTTAGAGTCAATATCAAGTTGTTTCTCAAAACTGTTATCAAGGTTTCTCAGGCACTTCTAAAGTTCCTCTGAAGTAACTTATTTTCGCTGAAACTTCCCCTTTCTATATGAGCTATACAATCAAAGTAGTAAAACAAACAATGAAATATATCATTTATAAATAAACCCTACTCATTGCGCTATCTGAAATTGATCAAAATATGAAGAGATTGGGTCAATCAGTGGCATTACTTGACCTGGTTTATCTCTCAAATGGCTCGTGCAATAGTTGGCATGCAGAACAAATGCCGTGCCGTGGCTTATCTGCGGGTACTTTCTGTATTCACATCCACTAGAGCAGTGCAGAAGATCAGACCATAAGGCCTTGAATCACAAGATTAATGAGACAGACAAAGGTAAACTTGATTAGTGTGGAGTGACTCCATTCCACCCTTTCTGACTGGCCATTAATCGGCGTGGATTGATTTAAGCCTGCAAGTTCATACGAACACTTACAAGTGAAAAATACTCAATTGTGCAACTGCAATTTCCAGCCTACACCTTGCTTTGCACTAACTTCTAGATGAAGTTAGAATTTAAAATAAAAAAAGGAAGAGAAATAGTCCTGAGAATCATTAGTCAAATGGCCATACTCCACTGCAGTCAGATCTTTGGAGGACAGCTTGCTATATAACAGCTGCTGCTAAACAGGACTAATTCTGCAGAATGAAATATACCACAGGGGCCAGCCATTTACAGGACTGGTATCAGAGCTATATTTCAAGGCCCGACTGCAGCCTCTGCCCATTAAAGTGTGTCTGATGTATTTTAGGGCTGCTTTATGTGCTGCTCTGGTCTCAGAGAGGGAGACATGCTGATAGAGGATGTCTCTGGCCTGAAACTGCTTTTCCATACGGACAGAACCAGAGAGGAGAGGGACCATAAAAAAGATAGACACCTGAAGAGTCCGTTTTGCCAAACAGCGTTTGAGGTTCGCAAGATAGAAAAATGTCAGCCCTGTGGAGATAGTAAGGATTAGGATTAATCCTCATAAGTTGATTTAAGAAGGTTTCTTTTTGTTTGTTTAATATGATTTGGAATATGAAATCATTTTGATGGACTAAAGTAGAGTACAATGTTGTTTTTCATGCAGAATTGAAAAAAATACAGAAATTGAAACAACTGTTGGCACATAAAAAACACATCAAAAAGTTGCAAAATGTCTGAGTATATGTGTGTGTGTATGTACATGCTATATATTAAGCGTTACAAATATATCTCACTTTAGATTTGTGTTAAAATTGTCTTTTATTCCAGCATTGTGTGTTTTTTTTGGTTTCAAAACTTGTTCATATATTTTACTTTTTTGTCTGGAAAATCTAGACAACTTTAAATGCAGTGAATTATCCTCAAAGTATCCTCAATACACATACAGCACCAAAAAGAAACACGTTACAATCTGCAACCCCTCTTTGCATGAAGAGTGGAAGTCTGAAAGAATTAGACATTGAGCCCTGAATTGTATTTTAACACATATTTGTTACTAAATAACCAGGTAGATGCAGGACAGCATACAGTCTGCATGTGAATGATGGAGAAGATCAGGGTCAGTCATCCTCTCAGTTAAAGGATTAGACACTTCTGTTTATTTAAGTTTTAATTTTCCTTTGGGTTGTAAAGCAATCGAACTGTAAAACAACTCGTGTTAGACCAGTGTTCCTGTTTTTACCATTCTTTGACAATCAGGTACAAATAAGTCATCAGGAAGAATAAAAAAATACAGACAATCACCAATTCTGAATCTTATGTGAACAAATACTGTACTAAAATAGGACCACGCTTTAAAGAAAAAAGGTTAACATTGGGGAAAGAAGGAAAAAGAATATATATTTCACATCTGAATCTTTAAACAGTTATTATCTCAGTCATTATGATAAAAAAAATCCCATCAGGAGCATAAAATAGTTCTTCGGTTTCTCTCTACTATGGCTTTAAAGCTGAATAGATTTGATGAGATATAAAAATATGAACAACTATGACAAGAAACCTACAAACATGGGGAAAACTTCATTATCCAGATCGAATCATCAGTACCACTGCAATAATTAACCTATAGAGGTCACACCGTTGATGCTCCAATCATAAAACATCAAACCAATCTGCCTGGTTTTCATTTAACTTAAAATAATAGCAAACAAGAATCCAGATCAAAGTAAAACACACATCCTGCGTTGTCTAGTCATTTACTTGTTTCACGTGTAACTGATAAAGTTTGGATTGGATTAAATCAAATTTAATGTGTACAGCACAATATGGGCAAACAGGAGATTCCCATATTGATGCTGTTTAGTTTATTCCATTGCATTGATCACATGCTCCTCTGGGAACACCTACAGCATCTAGGGCTTGTCCATTTGGTCCTACATGGGCAGCAGACCGGCAAATTTTCAGTGTTTCCTGGCTACAATACACCTAACTAAAATGAAATGGCTCCATCAGCCTATGAGGTTTAGCTCAATAACCCCCTGATTTAAATAATGAGTCACAGTAATGTTAATCAGGTGTGTTGAATCCGAAATCTTTGTTGCTAGTCTCTCATATTGGTCTAGTGAATTTATACCATACAGGTTTTATTTTTCTCACCTTTCAGTTGTTGAGACTGCCACGAGGACCGACTCCATGCTCAGGCTGCCTATCATTCATCTCCACATGTCCTTTTGCAGAGGCTGGAAAATACGGACTGTCACTATTCATTATAAGTCCCATGTGAGTTGTACCTCCAAAATAGGGTGGAAATGTGAAATACAAAAAGATTGTGATTCAACACACAATATACCTTGTGTTAAACAGGTGTTAAATTATTGTTTAATATCAGAAAGTAGATAAAGATGTTGAACACATGGCCTAAATTATTACTACTCAGATGAATGATATGATTCAGAGGTTAGAGGTGCAGGTCAGATCAGGGGCCTCTTTCCTGAAAAGAAGCTCTTTCACCTGGATGTTTCCAACAACTTTGTCAGAACGCTGCATCAACTGCGACATCTAATGAGTATGACACGCTGAGTGTGTATGCATTTGGTATTTCGAGCCATTTCCAACCTCCCAACACGAAGCTTATGAGTTTCATATGCTGTAAATGTACATGACATTCTCATGAGAGATGTGGTTTGCTTTAATGGCAGCAGCTAATAAGCAGGTGGCAGGAAGTAAATGAATACAATATCCAGCTAACAATGTAGTAATGTCCAGCTGTTCAGCACTTTTAAGTATAATCAATCACATGGAAAACAAGGCGATTTGTGAAAATTTCCTCACATCCATCTCGTGGAGAACTTCTGTGATAAGACGACCAACTGGCACGCCAAGTAAATAGTTCTTGAGGAGCATTAGCAGCAAACAGTGAATTGAGGTTGATTATCTCAGTGACTAATGCTCTGTCACTTTATAGTATGAGCGAGCCCAGCGAGGACCCCTGGTAATGGAGCCTGAGCAGGTGTTCAAAAGCCCACTGACATCAAGGGGGAGTGCACTGACAAGAATTTCTGATGAATTTCAATTACTGATCTATTAAAGCTAATGAGCTAAATGGGCAGCCAGAATACATTTGCAAGATAGCTTGAGACAAGACCTCAGTGGTTTGTCGGGCTTTTGTGCATGTGCAGTGGCAGCACACAGCTCGCTGTTTGAAATCTCTCTGAATTAGCTTGATGAGTGGAAATAAAGGCTGGGAATTATTTGCTAAATTTAAAAAGTGCTGATTGGATAGGTTTAATAAAAAAAAAGTCAGGGTTCTGAGAATTAGTTGTGAAAAGCCAAATATGAGGTGGGTTTGCCCTCTGCTGGGGTGAGAAGAGCAGAGCAAAGGTAGGGTTAGCTGGATTATCTGCCATGTGGTACCATCTTCTGGTTTTATAGTGAATAGCACCATGTTGTTTTACATCTCCAATCTTTCGGTCACAAATTCATGTTTTTCTTAAAATAATGGATAATAATAATACAAGACTGTTCACTCATTCAAGATAACTCATCATACAATAGAAAACTTACAATCTTGTTTTTGTAAACAGTCTATGATAAAATAATAATAGCTTTTAGCTGGTTTAAGCCTTAACCGACTCATAACTGGGTTTCTTCTTTTTCAGTTATTCAGTAGCCAATATTAAAGCTTGGTTTGTCCTCATGGAAGTATTTTTGACTTGGGACCCATGTGTTTGACTGCTAGCTAGTGATTTGCTTCTGGTTTTCTTTCTGACCCAATGCAAATTAAAATCACAGCCAGTAATGGTGATTCTGATCCATTACTTATACTTTGTGATGAAACTTAACTTTCAAAGCAGCTTACATTTAGAGAAAAGTCATTGATAGGTAGCTTTTTAATTTATACTTTGTGGCTCAATCTGAAATTACTAGTAAAATGCATGAATCAATATGTATACAAGCTGGACACCCATACAGTAAAATATTCAGTAAACCATCGATCAGAACAAATAAGAATAACAACTGTTATTATTTATTTTTTACTATCAATAGATAAGTATTGTTCAGCATTTTGAATTGTAAAAAACCCACAATAGTTGTTTTACTGAATACTTCACTATGCCTAGTCTCTGCAAGCATCCTTACAGTTATGCTCATAAGTTTAAATACCCTTGCAGAATTAATGATTTTTGTCACTTTTGGGAAAAATAGATTCTTTTACTCATTCTTATTGCCTGGATGAAGACATTTATTATAAAAAAAAACAGTTTACACTTCTTTAAAAATTATAATGACAACAGAAACCATACAAATCACCCTGATCAATAGTTTATACACAATTGAGACTTTGGCCTAAAACCATGAACACAAGTTGACACAGATTTGTATGCAAGGCTAAAAAGGTAACCATCCACACCTGTAATCTGTCTGCTTGTAACCAGTGTTAAAAAAGGTTCAGTGAGTTTCTGGGCTCCTGACAGAACCTTGTACTTGCACTGGATTGTGATTCATCGGGAAAGTAAAATAATTGTCAAAAGATATGCAGTAAAAGGTAACTGAAGTATATAAAATAGAAAAGGGACATAAGATGATATCCAAGGAAGTGAGAATACCAGTCAGCAGTGATCAAACCCTAAATAGGAAGTGGAAAAGATTTCTGCTGAAACCAAACTATGATCAGGTCGACCAATAAAGATGTCTGACAAAAATGTGAGGAAAATAGTTTGAGATGTAAAGAAAAACCCACAGATGACTCCAGCTAAAATACAAGTTTCTGGGAAAACAGTGGTGTGGATGTTTCAAGGTGAAGAAGAATAAAAAGCTGCGTGGTCGAGTCACTAGGAAAAGCCATTACTGTGTGAATGAAACAAAAAACGATGCTTACAACATGCCAACCAGCACAAAGACAAACCTCAACACTACTGGAACAAAATCATTTGGAGTGATAAGACCAACCTCTTGGCCACAGAGTTAGAGAGGAGTCAACAAGGCCTGTGAGGAAAGCTAAACTATTCCTGCTGTGAAACATGGAGGTGGATCACTGATGTTTTGGGGATGTGTGAGCTACAAACACACGGGTCAAAACAAATGGAAAGATCAATAAATACTGGGGGAGCATTTGCACTCGTCGGCCCAGAAGCTGCACATGGGACAAACTTGGATGTTTCATCATAATAATGATCCAAAACACAAAGCCAAGTGGACCTGTCATTAGCTACAGCAGCATAAAGTGGAAGTTCTGGAGACACCATCTCCGTCTCCTGACCTATATATTATTGAGCCACTCTGTGGAGATCTAAAGAATGCAATTCATAAAAGACAGCCAAAAGGTTTACAGGAACAGGAGGCTTTTTGAAAAAAAGAATGGAAAAATTTATCATTGGACAAAATAATATGTCTCATCCGCACCTCCCACTAAAGACTCCAAGCTGCCATTAATATTAAAGGTAAAAGGTATTAAAACCTGGAGTATAAAAACATTTGATCAGGGTCATTTGTACAGTTCCTGTTGTCATTCTGTTGTCAGGATTTAAGCACTAACCATGAGTAAAAGAAGAGTTGTTGTATTCTCATTCATATTCTCTGAAAAATGGCCAAACATCATCGATTCTGCAAGAGGACAAATATAAATCTGGCTCTGTTCTCGTGTGAGCAGTTCTCAGGGGCACATGGGACTTAAAGCTATGATCATACAACTGTTGTAACATTTACTTCAAGTTAGTCTTTTCTAATCTGAGTAATATATATGGGAAATAAGTAAACAGAAGTAGATAAGGAAACTGGTTTGTCATTTTGTGCATGTTTTCATCCAGCATTATAGTCTCTGACCCATTCAGCATTTTATCAGCATTATTTGCAAATAACCCAAACTCTCAAACATCATCATTCTCACGAAAAAAGAGCTTTCAGGCATTTATAAAAGATTGTATTTGATTGCACTTAAGATGTTTTGCAGGAGATTTTTCAGTCTCACCTAGAGCACGCAGGACATAGAACATTGTGCAGTAGATGGTAATCTTTTGTTTACAGCATTAAAGATAAGAGATGAGACCACCGACTTATCAGTTTATACACAATGATGATTGGTTTTGCTTTGATATTGATAATGTAAAAGTGTGTGAGATCAACAAAAGAGGGGAAATCTGTAAATTGCCATGGATGGAAAGGAAGTCCGAAGCAGCAAACATCATTCGTATTTACCTAAATGGTTGCCATCCAGATTCTCGCCATGAGCTCATTCAAACATTATTTCCTCCCGCTGTTGCAGCAAGAAACTGGCAGGATTACTTCTGCAAAAAACCCTGTTCAGTGTGAACTTTATGTTCCCACATTTATCTCCAGACTAATGCTTACTTTCAAATATTTACATACTCTCAACCCTTTTATTTTAGTTTAAATAAAACATGAATTTTATAGATATAATTGAAATTAATGTCCAATCTTAACCTTTATACTACACCTTAGTGACAAAAAAATAATGTTTCTTGTGACTATATATTTAAATGCAATCATTTTATGAGCCAATTTTGTAAGAAAAGTATGACCCTATTTTATGGATGGTTAATATTTCCTAAGAGTTTGCTTGACTTGCTTTCCATGAGATTTTGTTGCGCAACGCTTGAAACTTTGCCGAGGACTCAAATGCAAACACAGAAAGTAGGTGTGTTCAACTAAAGCAAGCTCTGGTTTAAACTGGTATTGCATAACATATTTTCCACAAGGGATTCAAATGAGCCTGGCCACAACTAAAAGCAAAAATAAAGGAGAGTAAAGAAAAGCTTGAGTATAAACTAAGACTTAGAAGATCTGCACAAATGGTGACCAGACAACAAATGGAAACTAAGCAAAGGTGAGGTAAATAAGCACATTTAATACAGGCAAACAGGCAGATTAAGTTCCTCTTGACCAGGCCTATATTTTAGGCATAATTTCTAATGACATACCCAAATTCCATCAATTCAAAGCTGAGATATGAGATTACAGCAGAAGTCTCAAAGTAAAGATACAATACACCAAACTTAAGTCCATTGAAACGACAGCTTTGCCCGAAGTCTAATCAATATTTTGATGTCATTGAAAAGTAAAAGTTGAAAAGGCATATTTTTCATGATGTAGAGATCCCCTGTTTATACATGCATATTATAATGCAGGGTTGTGGAGCCTATCCTGTAAAAGTTAACCTGAGTTAACCAGTCAATGTGCTTTGAATACTGTATGCTTCATGTATCCCTCGGCAACGCTTTAAAATGATCATGCAGGGACAACTCTAAGACTTGAAGACTGGGAGGAGGGGGTGCTTAGCCCTCAAGAGATGACAGAATATGGTCCCATTCAGCTTCAACTGAAATCATGATGATAATTTAAAAGCAACTTTGAAAAGCAGTTAAAGGTACTTATCGTCTCCAGTTTCTGCAAAGAACCCAAACTTTACATAAAATGTTTGTTTTTTTTTACCCACAAAGCTTTGCAGGACATAACAACCTCATGCTTCTGCTGCACTCTTCTGATATAAATGCAAACTGTTTAAATACAGTGGTGGAAAACAACTTTCACACACCATTCTATGTGTGTTTTTTGGGATTTATTGCATTAAGAATCACTATAGGTTCTTCAAGTGCACTTTTTAGTACAGTCACAGCAGAAATACTAACTTAACATTTCTGGATGTAAAAATATTTCAAATGACAGTGTGAAAAGTTTTCATGATAAAATAGCCTCATTTCTCATGAGAATATACGGCCTTCGAGATCATTTGCAGATATGTTCATAAATGCATAATCTCTCCCTGTTTTGTCCTATTTGGGGTCGCTCATATTCACTTTCACAATGACTCACAAACCCACACTGCCAGAATCAAAGATAGAGGCATGTAGAGTGCAAGATTCTGTGGGACATTTTATCTGGTTGCATACAGTTTCATAACAAACCTTCATGTTTAAAGTGTGAAGTGGTGTTCTTGTTAGGACATAGTACAACCCTTTCTTTAAATGCACCTTTGCTCATTAGTAAAAGAACTGTTAATCCAGAAGAGTTAATGATTACCATTTCAGGCAACTCTTTGATCAGCTCCCTCTTGGTTTTCCACATGTTAACTTGGCTCCCACCATTCACATAACCTGGAAACGACTAAACATTTTGCGTTATTCTCACAGTCTCTTTAATGGCCATGATTATTTCTGCTTTTATAGTCATGGAGCTGATTGAGGGGATCCATGGCTACTGATTATTAGAATAATGTGGAAATGTGTTCAAAAATGTGTCACCTTGGTTTTTAAACAATAACTCCAAAAAATAATTGCAAAATGTGATATATGAATGGTCTCTTAAAAACGTCACTTTTATGAGTCATACTGAAACGGTTAAAAGACTAAAGAGTAAAATGGCAAATTATCCTGCTCCATATTTAATTCAATAGTCAATAGTTGTCTATTTAGCAGAGTAAAAAAAGCTAATTATTGATTTTTTTTTTGTATGTGAACCCTTTGGTTACTCTTGAGGGGAACATGTTCCCTTTGCTGCTAATTGCGCCAATCTTTTCATCTACCAGTGTACAATGGCTTGTAGGAGTTTTTCAATTTTCTTGCCTGCAGTGGGAAATAAATGACACCATGGGAGCAACAAGACTGAAACAACACAATCACTTTCTAGGCCATAAACCCACTGCAATAAAACAACAAAGACTTTCAGCAGAATCAGGCGACTGCCTGTGGACTCATCACCCAGCAGCTTTCACAGCATCCATTTTCCACTAGATCTTTCATTTGATGACAATATTTCAACACGTTCTTTTTTCTAACATCACATTTGCATAAAAAAAATCTTCCTAAAGTTTTCTTTTCTCTTGATAACAGTCCAACCAGATGAGCATTGGCTGAATGATTTATCTTGAGAAAACAACTTTGTGATGCACAAGAATTTTAACAGACAGACAGAAACCACATGTATTCATGAAGTGTTTTTATTCTCTTGTTACGGCAGTAAGGCAGCATAAACCAGAATGCACTTCATGAACATTTGTCTTGAAGGGAAACCTAAGCATGAACCATGATGCAGCTCAAAGTGCTGTCGAAGAACACCTTGCCATCTTTTACAGTGCTGCTCTTGTTTTTGAGAAGGTCTAAAATGCCTGCTCTGATCTCTGGAGTAAACGATTCAGAGAAGTGATCTCTTCCCGTCATGAAGCTCAGCAGACGTTCTCCGGTTACGTTGCTCGGATCAAAGCACTCGGTGATGTCAAAGCTGTTGGGAATTGAATGCTCCTCGTATTTAAGACCGAGGCTCTTCAGACAGGAAAGGACCTCCGTGGATGCGCGGTACTCCTTCAACGCACAGGTGCACAGCTCCTTGCTGTAAGTCTTCCACAGGATGTCCCAGCCACTGTTGCCTGCGTAGCATGGGAATAAAAATTACAACCGTGTTATCACATCCTCTTGTGATGTGAGGGTCTTGTAGCGATTAACAACTCAAAACGCAACATGATTCTTCTTCTGCTGAGACATCTGCTGGTTTCATTTAAGATGCTAAAACAAACCCAAGTGGGGAGCATTCTTCCAGCACTCGCTGTTTCAAAGAGCATTTAAAAAATATGGTTTGCTTTTCAATAGAAGACAGACAGAATCAAGGTCTGATCTTCTCCTAATATTATCATTTTAAGTCAGAACTGATCTTATATTTGTATTAGCGAAGAAATGTCAGCGCAATAAGTTGCTGTGTGGCAGGAAACGGAACTGGAGATTGTTTACCTGTTTCAATGATGATCATCAGCCTGCCATTAATCTTTAGGAGGCTGTGGTAAAACTTGATAGTCTCAGCCAGATTATCCACATAGTAGATCATCTGTTGAAGAGGAATTTAGAGCACAAGTGAATTAAAGCAGAAAGAAAGAACATAGTGAGGAGATGCTTTTTTTTTCCTATTCAATTTAATTCAATTCAATTTAATTTATAATTTATTTATATATAATCAATTTTATTATTTATGTTTTATTTATATATTATTTAAATTATTTATATTTAATTTATATATTATTTATATTATTGTTTATATCTAATTTATATAATTTATATTACTATTTATATTTTATTTATATATTTTTGTTTATATTTTATTTATATATTATTCATATTATTTGTATTTTATTTATATAGCCCAGACAGGCACGTCAACATGAGGAGACCATGCTGGCTGAAGTCCAGAGGACAACCCAGTTTCTTCAAACAAGGACCAAAAAGTTGCTTCCGTGGTATTGACTCACCTAAACTCGAATAACTGGGAAGAACTCTAAACGTTAACATTATAGGTAGATGGATCAAATGTGGCAGAGAAACGGTTTGGGATCCAAATAGAAATTAAGAAACCTGCTACAATACCTGAATCATGTGTATGAAGTCAAACTTCTTAATGTTGCCTTTTGCTTTTACTTGCTTCTCGTAGTCCTCACTGTGCATGATGTGCCAAGTAAACGGGATCTTCTGAAGGTTGGACGTCTTTGCTACCAAAGCTTCAAATAGAAACAGAGGCGAGCATTTTTATCTGTCACTGTTTAGAAAGTAATTAAATAAAAAAAAAAAAAAAAAATTTAAATACTACCAGCGACGTCTTAACAGCACTGTTTTCCTGCAACCCAAGTCCAAAGCATGGACAAGCCACTCTCATGTTGGAGACGGCTACATTTAAATTGAATTTCATACTTTATTGTCTCTTTCCAAACTAATTTCTCCCTGCAAGTCGAATGCAAAGTTAATTCATTGAGTCAGAATTATTTTGTAATCATGTTGGGAGCAAAGGGTAGGCTTTCTGCATGAAGCACATGCTTTTGCCTGAGCTCAGGACAACACAGCATCATTTCTGTCTTGCTAAACGTTTTCTGCTATCAAACAGTTAATGGCTGAGTAAATACCATCTTTATCTATTTATTTATTTTTATAGTCTTCAGTTATTATATAATTGCCAGAGAGCCGGGCAGCTGTTTGGACGATCAGAGCTACTGAATATCGGGACAGTAATGAGGAGACAGAATCTCACTACAGCTTTAAGACTTGCATCATATGACCTTTCCTAAAAACGCTGATAGTTTAATTTTAGGTCTTTTTCACATAATAGGTTTGAACTATTATGTCACTGATGCATGACAGAACACAGAAATCTTTCTTTTGTATTGAAAGCAGGCAGACAAAATAGCAATGTAGTATAATTTTCCACTGTGCCATGGATGTAAATTCATACCACCTTTGAATTTGTCTGTAAGTGGAGAGCTGCCCTCCACGATATCAGACGTGATGGGGATGCTGGGGAAGGATGACTGCAGCATGGAGAGCATGTGGACATCCATCTCACCTAGAAAAGACCACAAGATTTGAGATTTTAGAACATTCAAACTGGCTTCAAGTCATCCTGTTAAATATCCTGTTAAAATATCTATATGCTCTTATCATTTGATCATCTGGCACAGGGACTTTGATGGTGTTATATAGTGATCTATAACCTATATTGATCCTTTGCACATAGAAATAGCTGTGTCAGCAGTCCTTGATTAGCCAGTGCCACCAGTTTTGGTGTTTCTAAATTTTTTTATGCTTCTCAGAAATAATAATCTGATGCACACATATT
>JBAMIG010000013.1:18211538-18225932 GCA_037177335.1 Kiunga ballochi | reverse complement strand
AAATCTAGGGAAATAAGCAAAAATGAAATAATAATAATAATAATAATAATAATAATAATAATAATAATAATAATAATAATAATGAAGCAGACTTGCATAATTAAAGACAGAGAATGCAACCCAGTGGATACATGTTTTTGTCCTCATGTGTGTTTTGGTTATCAGTGCATCTGGTGAGAATGTGTACATGAGGTGTGATCTTTATCATGCTGGTATCTCATAACTTCACTTGCATTAAAGGTCTTTTCTTTTGTGTTTATTTTAGATTGCACCTGTCACAAAATGAGAACCTTTTTTTTCCCTTTTTAGAATAAAACAACATATGAAGGGCTTTAAATTAATTTCATCCTCAGTGGCCGATGTCTTGTGAGGGTAGAGAGATAACTGCATCATTATTGTTACACTCAAGGCAGCCTTGCTTTTGGTTTCCACAGATACACAACATGTCATTGTTGACAAAAACACAATCAGACAGCAAAAACTTGCATTACAGTTAAAACATTAGAAAAGTCATTGGAAAGAAAAACGTAAACAAAACTAAATTGGCACTAACGTAGTGCATAAACCATTTTGTTTATTCAGAGTTTCAAAAAAGGCTGTACCCAGAAGGTCTCGTCACGTTTCCATTTCAGCATGGATGAGAAAAAATTCAAATGTTCTTGTATTGAACTTTTGAAAATCACAAGTGACTGCAGACTCAAGTAAGTTGGTCTCCCTCACAATACAAGACATGATAATAATAAAAAGAACTAAATCAAAGAAAAGAAGAAAATGTGGTCCCTTTGATTTCTTGACACACAACAAACTCCACGACCAACACTTGTGGATTCATTTAGTCTTCACTGCTTCACTCTTCTTTTATTGTTCTATTTGCAAATCGTGCTTCGACTGTGTGTTCATGTTGCAAGCAGTAAAAACAACAAACACAATAAAAGAAAAGCTAGGTCCATGTCTCGCTCTCACCTTCAGCTTTGGTTCTACTTCTTCAAGCTGACCGAAACCACGCTCCAGGGCTGCATCGCACCTCAGCAGCAAACCACATGTGAGCATTACTAATCATCCCCTTGCTCGACTCTTTTGTTTTATCCTGCACCCGGTTCGGACGCGTTCAGTGGTATGCAAAGGATTTGGGCCTGAAAGCAGTCAGGATTCTATCCGGGGCCGAGCGTGTCCTCATGAGGTATAGCAGCTTGGTTACATGTCCATGTCACCATCGTAAGCCAGAGTCAACGGCTTCTGCGGTGGAGGAGACATTTTTGTGGGTTTGAGTGGCTTACTGAAAATCAGAAAGGAGAAGAAAAATAAAGTTAAAGCTGAAAATCCCATTTTCTGACAACAGCCACACATAGTAAACAATATTATTACGGCTTGACGTGGTTCTGTTCAAGGAAGCTTTGTGCCTCATATTCTTTGTTTTAATACAAAATGTCTGACCTACAGTGTTATCTGTTGAACAGCATGCACAGCAAAGAATATCTTCAGATAATAATACGTACCAGACCAGGAACGATAACGCAATTATGAAAAGAATAACGATGAATCCAACGACAGTCACGGCATAAACCCACAGTTTTACTCTTCCATCTAAAAAATCAAGAATAATCATTTTAAATGACACCTCCCTCCTTATGCTGGATATCTTCTCACACATTTCACCACAGGATTAGTCTCTTTTCAAGCATACAGAAGAGTAATGAGATCACATTTCTTGGCACTTTTACGGTCCATCCACTGCCTGTAATAATGAACCCTGTAAAAACATTGACCTAAAATGATTTTACTCCTACGGCTCATTGATCTTAGTGCTACAAAGGCCATTTTATAGGCAGGAGCAATATCAAGCATCCGGCTGAGCTGTGCAGATGATTTCCATTTTAGTACCTGGGCCAACAGGTCGCAAGGTCCACTCACTGAATGGGTCACCAGTCTGAGATGGTCCGGGTTTTAATCTTCCAGAGCTGGTTTTCACATCGGCTTTTTTGCTGTTGTCCATCCCCGGGGTTCTTGTGCAGTAGTCCAAAAAGCCATGCGAGGTCATCACTTCAGTGTAACCCTGTTCACACCCGCACACTCCACTCTGCATAAAAGAATATCAATATTTACACCCAACAGGAAGCGACTCCAAATGTTACCTCCTTATTCCCGTTCACACAAAATACTCGAGGCAGCAATCAGATTTGCATGATTTAGTCTTTTTTTTTAAGCTACTGGAAAAATATCTACTCTCTTTTCTAGATTCAGACCATCTGTGCACCACAGGGGATAAGTATTACCTCTCCCCTGATAAAGACATATAATGTGTCCTGATTCAGGGTGAAAACAGGCATAGTGGAACGTAATGGGAAAAACACCCTTAGCTGCTTTGCATTTTTTATGTGCAGTTACATGAAGAAACTCTAAGGGGCAGTAAAATGTCATAATATGGCTGTTATTTGTCATTTCATGCTGCATGGTTGCAGTCCCACTTCTCAACTACATCCCATGTCCCCACAGGTGTTATCCTTAACTGACACCAAGTCCACTTCCAATTGGTATTAATATAATTAGCCCTGAATCGTCCTGTTTTGGGAAATCAAATCAATACCCATCTAATTGCTCACCTCGCAGAAAACAGCAAAAGCACAAAGAAGCCCAATGAAAGGACAATGATCTTACCGGTGTGCAGTGTGAGAACGGTTTTGTGCATGGAGGATGGCAGTGTCTTAGTTTTGTCGGTCTTTTTTGTAAGAAACACCCCCCTGGAGAGAGACAACACATTCTCATTTCTGTTCCTTTAGCCATTGATCACCAAATTAATGTTCTGTCACACCTGATTAATGGTGCAGTGGCCTATCACGGTCCCTGATCAATTGGTGAACATTTTAATTCCAACGTGGAAAATTGCATGTCAAAATATCAAAGAATAATGCCTTGGGCTCTTGGCTTCTCAGAAGAGGTAGGCTGTTCCTTTTGGACTCATATTTGCTAAAAAAAAAATAAAAAAAAGAAATACTCCCCGACAGCGATAAGATCACATTCGCCTACTATTTACAGCACGTCAAGACTGCCTAAAGCTTTCATTCCCACACAACTTTTTTTCCCATTGTTCTGTTTCTTTCACCCTCCTTTACTTCCCACAAATACAAATGCATGATTATATTTATATGGATTGAAAGCGTCTCTGCTCAGAGCCTGAATTATTGATTACTTATCTTACGAGGGGGAAGAGAAATCAATTGAGGTCACTATGAGAATACGCCAAATAAGGTGCAAAATTCACCTGACGAACTGAACTACAACGACTGTGTGAATGCATCTGCACATGTCAGAAACTGTATATGTATTAACAGCAACACTGCAGTTTAGTGCAGATCAGACTGAATGGTTTACATTCATAACTATGTGCATCTTGAATATGAAACTTGAACTGCCCATGTGGGTAAGATCCATTTTGTGCAACATTAAGTAACCTTAAACTTAAACTTAAATTACAGCTAATTTTGCTGTTACACAAAAAATGTACCTTAACTTAAACAAATATTATGCACAGAATTCTAAACTTTTATTTACTACAATAAAACGCATTGATGCAAATATTTCTTTGTACTTAATGTCCATTGTTTTTGTTTTTTTTGTGGTGTGATGCAGAGGACATGCACATGTATAATGTATAAAAATGAGAATTGTCTTTTTTTTAAAAGTAAATAAATAAAATCAAAGAAAAAAATAGGAAAGGACTGTCTGGTTTATACAAAGAGTTAAGCACCAAACCAATGCACAGTATCCAGCATGTGTGCTCAAAATGGGCTTTATTTGATCTCTACAACAAACTGAAGTGCCACATATTAGATTTTACGATTTCTGATGAATGTACGTCTATGTCCACGATGCAAAAATCAATCTGATGAGTCATATTAATGGGAAAAAAGTAATATGAACATTGCCTGTGTTAAAAATACCAGTTCTATTAATACAGTAAGTTGATATCACCTGATATTTTTTTTCCAAGGGCACATTATATTTGAAAGCAATCACATATGTTAGAGAACAACACCTTGACAGCATAATGGCATTGCAAATTCTAAAGCCGATGCTTTTGTATCCACCGCTGTCAGATCTTACATAATGTCGAGTTTTCCATTTTCTGCTGATCCAATGAGAACATCTGTTCTAAATGCAATTCTAAACCTTCTCCAACAACCAGCCCTGCTAAACCTGACAGACTGACATCTTTAAGAAGTGAATGAAAGGAAATTAACTTGGTGATACCTCCAAGTTTCAATTTGAGCCAGCAAATGATCAGATTTGTAGCAATAATGTGATTCAGAATAAAATGAAACTGTTCAGACTGGCTTGCCTCAAGAGAACAAAAACAGAACTGGGAATCTTTCAGGGGCAGCCTGCTTTGAACCCGATTTATATACAACTTGGTCTTTTATTTCATTCTAGTGTTGTGTCTCTTAGACCTATTTATAGGGGGGACAAAAGATGTTAAAACTGTTCACCTGTGACATTGACACCATCTGAGCGTTGACACCACACTGCCCTTTCATTGTTGCTCCATACTCCTGTTTTCCACTGGTAATTGTGGCATTTTCCTCCTGTAGAAGTGACAGTCATCGTTACCACATTGTGTTGGGAAACCTGTCCTGCTATCAGGCTTCTGGATTATAACCTCTACTTCCTCTTTCCTTACAAATCCGTATTATCATATTTTAATTGTAATGATCAGGAAGACAAGTTTGCAAAGACAAAAAGGCAACTTTGGAGAAAGCAAGATAAAATTGGTTGGAAATGTATAAAATAGACTGTTTTGTACAATCACAGCTCTTCTGTTCCTGGAGGGAAAAACACAGAAAAGAGAATTTGAAGGAAAGACCAAAAATATATTAACCAGAATTTTTGTTCTGAAGAATATGTAGCTACTCTCAGCTGCAATCTTTTGGCAGAAATACAAAAGCAAAGATAAAAAATAAACACTACAGAAGGTATATAAATGAATATCAGACATAAAGCTATAGTGGTGTGTCATAATGAAAAAAGACCCTTTTTACAGCTAAAAAGTTACATTGTTTGTTTCTAAATAAAATGAGGGACACAGGAGGCTAAATGGCTACATATTAACTAGATAAAAGTGCACAATATTTTAAGAAATAAGTAAAAAAAAAAGTTCAATATCTCCCAGAATTTTAGGGATTCTATCACATTTATTAGCCATGTCAGCTTATATTACAATACACAAAGGCTTATGTTTAATTCCACTATTCTTCCCTCAAGGTGATTCTATATTTGGCATCCCAGGATATCCCAGTAAACTTAAACGCATGATGAGGAAACAGGAAATGAGGAGTGACGAAAAGCTAAACTAAAAAAAGTAAGACAACCAGTGGCAAATTCTTATTGAGTGAGCTAAATGTTTTAGGATTGTGTGAACCAGAAATAAAAGAGTAATTCTCTTCCCTTCTCTTATAGTCCTACATCTGAGCATGAAAACAACACAAGCAATAAATCAAACAGGTAACATCATAGTGAAGTGATAATCAGACTGCTGTGAGTCCAGTTGGACATAGATGCTGCCATGTGGTGCTGCAGAAGCAAGGCGATATTTTTACACTGTTCTCCCAGCAATGGTGCCTTTGTTTATTTGTTTGTTTAACACTGTTTCATCACACAATATCATCTTAGGTGTAAGTGCACGCAGCCTATTCAGGGCTGATTTGTGCAAAATAGCTGGACAAATCATTCTGACTCAAGTAGAAGAGTTTGGCTAAGAACGAACATACTCATTGAACAACTCTAGCTCGGTCTTACATGCAGATAAGCTCTACGGGGATCCAGCAGAGTTTGGTACATCTTTTCACCTCTGAGGAACAACAGAAGAAAGGAGTAGCTAGGGATTCCGTGCCACATTCTGGTGGAAGTATTAGGCATCTGATCAATTGATCTTGAATATAACAAACTTAAGTCACATACTCAGATCTACTTATGTCTTTGAGCATAAAAACTCATCATATTAAGCAGAGAATAACTTTAAGTAAGTTAAGCTATTTTGTGTTCTTAAGTTGCCTTAACTGGATCACATGTAAATCAGAATATAAGCAATGAATTTCAACTTAGATTTCCCAAGGCCCTGTGATGAACTGGTGACCAGGGTGTACCCTGCCTCTTGCCTATTGGTATAGTATATTGTATTTGGCATATTGTTATAGAAACTTACCAGTTAATTCAGAATAAAACAATAAAACTTTTTTAGTTTACTCCAAAATGCTTTGCAGCTGGTTGCCTTACTTTTTAAGATTCTTTTACTTTTCATTTTTTAGTTTGTATCTAATAATTTTACTGTAATCCTTCTCCTATTCATTAAACAACAACTAAATCTAATGCAAAATGGTTCCAAATGACAAAACTACAATCCATGATATGAGTCTTCAGCTCCTAAATACTGATCTCAGTCTGCTATAACACTGGATGAATTAAAGTCATAGCAAAAAGCCAGGTCTTTTTGTCCAACTTAAGTGCCTAACCGATGTCAGGCACTGATGTTGAAGAGTTTCCAAGTAGCTGCAAAAGATGGGTTGATGTCATATTAAATAATACAGATTAAGAATGAGACATCATTAAAGTTAAACTTGCATGTACAGTAAAAGCATGTCCCAATGCTTTTAAAGAAGTCTTTTTTCCCTATTCAGGGTCTGCACAGTTTGAAGTGCAGATTCACCAGCTACTTAGTCATAGTGGCATCCTAGGGACTGTCCTGATTCGAAGGTTCCTTAAATCTCCCCTACAAATCTGCACATTGTTTTCTCAGTTTGAAGATGTCACAAGTTATGTATCCTTCATGGCCTCAGCAGCAGTTAAGTGCAAAGGAGTATACTTGTACATCTGTATATACGTATAAATATATGTGTGTATTTAATTTCAGCTTGACTCAGAGTAATTTTAGCTAGCTTTATCATTCTGCAAGTACCCAGAATGCAGTAAGGGGGCAACATCTATCTGTTTATCCCCAGACCTAAGCCATTGCTTTATACTTTAAAAAAAGGTTCTAAAGATCCAAATGAGGTTCTCTTTAACTCACCATCATTGACAGAAAAGCTGGAATGGGAAGAGCATTGGCTTGTGATGACAACAAATGAATTAAATTGCACAACGGGTTTCCCCAACTTTTCTTTTCTCTGAGGTTATCAAAGTGTGCAGAATGGTGACGCAGCTGTTATGTGCATGTATGTATGCGCACACAGGGGCTCTGTATTAATCAGTAACTATGTGGAACTCACATCTCAGTAAGAGTCCAGCTTAATTTAGTCCTAATATTCATTTTTCTATATTGTGCTTAACTTACAGGCACAGCTGTCATCTGTCCCTACACAGTACACCCACTTGTGCTCTTCACAGCCTGTTTCCGAATGAAGTGAATTGTTGTGTTGTGCAAAATGTTATGAAATGTTCAAGGAACACCCATTAATTTTAAATGGGAGTTTAGACCTTTAATCAATGAATTCTGTTAGCAGTGTGTGATGTCTGATTATTCTATTATCTACATGTAAACTCTTGTTAAGGCTTCCAATGTATAATTATTACTCTGCTGTTTTTAATTGCACTATTTGTTTGCACTATGTTGCCCATGAGTTGCCTTGCTGTCTCATTGTTATTTAGACAATAAAGGCATTGCATAATAAAGACTTTAATAGAAAATAAAAAAAGTAATTTTTCTACTACTTTAATGCCCAAAGTTAAACTTAACTTATAACTGACTACTTGTCCATATTTCTGTTGATGCACTAAGCAGATAATGCAGACTTAAACTCTCCCTAAAGCACAAACTTATTAATAAAAGCATACAGATGACCAATAGATGTCCGCAACAGCAGGATAAAAATCAACTTGATAGTGAAATGTGTCTGTTTTCATGTATTATAGCATCTCCAAATAAGTTATAAGCTTTTAATCCCTGCTTTTTATATTCTGTTTCCTGCATACATAAATCCCAGCCCTGTATATTTCCCAGTTCCTTCATACACTAATAATTTGGTGTATTGTTTAAATAGCGTAAAACGATAAGGAAAACATATGGCACATATTATTCATGAAATAACTGAATTTATACACTATATAAAGAGACTCTGCAAGAAGAATTTTATACAAAAAATATTTTCTTTCTTTATTAGTTTATTTTTAAATAAAATAATTGAATAATATGTTGCAAACGGTTTAGATTGTGAAGTCTGTGGACTTGATACCTTTACACGGCTGAGTTTCAAACACTTGTTGTGGACAGTTGTCCCGATTCTCCATGGCCTGGATAATCACAGCTCTGGAGCGTGCCTGCCGACCGGTGGACTCAAAACTTCGTCCCTCCAGGCAAGTCAGCTGACAGGAGCTCCACGATGACCACTCGGTCAAATGGCAATCTCCTGTGAGCAGAAGGAAAAAACAAAACACACTAGTGATGACACAGTTTGGTAAATAACATCACCTGACTTTGAACTGATTCCCTCAAGACTGGTTTTCTTTCTTTCATTTAGATGAATAACCAAAATATGTCAGGTTTTACTTTTCTTGCATCTCTCAACCAGCCCAGCGGGTAAATTTAGGGGTTGATATAAATGTAATGTTTGTGTCCATCACATGACAGACCCGGTTTTGAATTTCAAACCCAAAAAAAAAACGTTTTGTGTTGCATGATGAGACTGTCCTGTGGCATATCACAGCCACAGCGCCTCACAAACAGAAACTCTGATTCTCCGCCTTGCACATCCATTAGTGACAATCTGCGGACTGAGGCATCTCATTATCTTTCATCTTTATATAGATGCACTCTATAAGCTCTTCTCTCATGCCCCTTCATCTGCAGAAACATGCTGTGGCAAACGGCATTAGAAAGCTCCAAGCAAAACGGGGTGTACTGCTGATCTCATGTACGTCGACGATGCTTTTTCAGGCCCCTCCACTGCGCCTGCCACCTTCACATCAAGAGTCACACAAACACATGTGCATCTGCTCTCGACATGAAACGCTCCGTGATCCAAAGCCTTGTACCACAGCAATGGCAAACTGCGTGATAAATCAAGCAGAGGATAAGATAGTCCAGGCAACCGTTGACTCTCCTTAGCCAAAGCCTACAAAAGCAACATAACAGCTACAAAGATAAAAGCACTGAGATGGTTTTTTTTATTATTATTATTTTATCAGATGATAATGATTGTCTTTTGACATTCGCAGCGGCAGTGTCCAAAGACAGTAAAGCTTCATTATGGACTTTTAGTGTTGAAGAGCTGATAGTAGCAAGGAAGCATCTGAGCTGTCAGCTGGCCAGCAGGTTGCTCGCTTGAAGAAAATTCAATGTTCCTAAGGAAGTAAATGAAAGAAAAAAACAACTAACTGTTAATAACAATATAATATGCTGTCTTTTGTTGCTACAGTGATGCATATAATGACCATTTTAAAGGTTTTACTGTGCAGAGATGTATTAAAACTCACAATATCAGCTTAAGTTGCAGGGAATTTGTCATTATGAGAGTCAGATTTAAATGTAAACTCTGAAAAATAGATCTGTTAGCATACTGAAGCAGTCTTACTGAAGCATACTTTTAGTCAAGCCTGGATTTCAACCATAATAATGTTCACCATATAGCACTGTTTAGGGATGTTCCAGTTGTCTCTACTGCTAACAAAGTACGAGAAGTTACTTTTATCTTCCTGTGTTTTTCCATGTAGCAGCCCCAGAAAGCCTTGTGCCAGGACTAGTACTCTTTCCCATTTCATCTAAGAGAATTTGCCTGCGGTATGATGTGAAGCACGGTGAATAGCAGCGGAATAGTTAGAACAGGAACATTTTCCACAGACACATAAAGTCTACCAGCGATCACTCATCAGCCAAGCTTTGTCACAGTTGGTTAGTGGAAGCTTATTTAAATGCAGAGCTTTATAAGAATTGCTTAATAATTCTGAAATGTATATTTTAAATATCTATATTTGGGGACTAAATTAGGATAAACCATTTCAAAGGCTGAAAATCTCTAGCTGAAAACAGAATCTGCATCTCCTGCTTATAAAGCATGAAGGGTAAGTGAAACTAGTTCATTTAATTAGTTACTGCTGTGGAGGGCCAGGGAGATAGGTTAGAGACTGTGACAAATATAAATGCTGCTCCAAACATCTCTTTATAGGAAGCAAAACAAAAAGTGTCTGCAAGTCTCTCAAGTTGCAGATATGGATTTCTGTCCCTGTCTTTACACCTCTATCTGATTGGCTGGTTACAGAGCACACAGCTTCCTGCTGTTCCACACCACTGAAGGCTGTGAAGATGATGTTGCAGCCTCATGAGAGTGGAGTTACATCTCAACATAAAAAAAAACAGCATTTTTAGGTTTTGTTTAAAACAGAGATTAGTTAGCAATCAAACCTTTCAACATTTAAAGCTCTGTTAGCTGCTGCCATCATGTTCATGTTAGTGCTTGTTTCTATGTACACATCTTTTTTTAATTTCTTTCTTTTTCTTCTTTGTTATTTAGTGGATTTGTCTTTCTGGTGTGTAGATTTTAATAATGTTATTATCAACCACCTCTGTTTTTATCACCTGACAAATGCATTTGTTGTTTGTTACGGCTCAAAGCCTTTTCCTAATATTGAGCCCCTTAGACACCGAGACCCCCAGCAAAGACAGGATCGGATGATCCCCTCAACCTCTTGGTTGGTGGAATCTGTTCCTGGGTCTCTCTAATTGGCTTGCCTTCTGGACACTTCACTATTAAAGGCCCCCCCTCACCTTCTTTTAAGGCAGCTGGGCCTGATTGTGACCCAGTGTGCCAACTTTGTCTGGCCCTTCAGACTTTGTTAAAAAAATCTGTGTGGTTTGGTTAAAGCTTCTAGCTGTATTTTGTTCAGATTTAGCTGGTTAACTTTAGTTGAGCTTGGTTTGCTCAGCTTTAGTTTGTCTTAGTTTTGTTTGTAAAATGTGCCTGTATATGCAGTGATTTTTAGTTTGTGGTTATTGACTTTTGGTTTAGTGCTTTTATTTTCTATTTTAACCCGGATTGTTTTTTTTTGTTTTTTTTTGTTGATTTTTTTTGTTTCTTCACCTTGTATCTTTTACACATAGCCATTTTTCTTGTTTGTGTTGTGACCCCCTTTTCCCCCTAGATAACATGAGGGTCGTAACAGTGTTTTAGATGATTGATTTGTCATTCTCAGGGAGCCTCTGTGAGAGCTGACCAGAGGCATCAGATTGAAAAATGCAATTTAGCAAAATCTGACATGGGTAAAGGCTTCCTTTTGTTTTGATACAGTTAGTCCCTGTCAAGTTAAATAAAAAAAATAATAAAGACACATTTTTAAGATGAATGATGGTGGGACTTCTGGATTGACAAAATTAATTAAATCACGTTATTTATCACACTAACCCCTATTACTCAACCGGTGTGGGTTTATTTTATTTGAGGTGCTACTGTCGCCTTCCTCCAAGCATTTTTGGTCGTTTCTTGTCTTTCTCTCTTTCAGCAAGCCTTAGTGCACCACAATTACTACATCAATAGCCAGGGGTGGCATGTGGGGAGAAATGTTAGGAAGATTCCCAGAGCTGTGGCGCCTCATTTCTAAAACTGTGCGCAACAAAGATGATTACATGTGGTGCAAACAATTGTTAGCTTTATAAAACAGTGTGTACACACGTTTCATGACAGATTCTCTTTAAAAACAGCATATTTGACACAGTGCATTTCTCCGTCTACGTGTTGAGTATTAAAGGTCAGGCAAACCCTCTGATAAATATTAATCATCTCATTTCCATGATGGCTCAGCAATGAAAAGAATGGAAAATCTAAATGTTTTGGAACGCAAGCTTAAGATCCAGATAGAGAACAGAGTAAAATGATATTAAAACATATATTTTATTGTAGCATGGGATGGGCATTGCCAGTGGCAGAAAGGAAGAGGAGTGGGAGCAGTTGGAAGATGCTGTCAATGTCTTAGATGTGGTCCGATATGAACATGGAAGGAAAAAAGAACATCGCTGTCAACAAGACAAGTGTGCAATGAAGGATTGAGGTGCTGCGGCCCATTCCCACATCTGAGAAGTTGACTAGTTGTGATGCAGGCAAAAGGGAACACAGACCAAATGAAGCTGGATGATGATGCAGGTAATTTATTCCTCTGTTTCAGACTGAAGAATTAACACGTGCAGACACAAGATGTCTCCGACACCAATGTATTTACAGATAAAATATTCTAGTTCCAGTGATTTCGTGTTGTGTTTGTGGTCCTGCAGCTGGTTGGAGAGGGAGACGCTGTGACTACGTCTGCAACTTTTTAACTGATCTTGCTTTTAATTAGTTTAATCTAACTTATAATTTTATTGTAACTTAATTATTTGTACCTGTATGACTATTGATGCATTTATATAAAGCACTTTAAACTGTTTTGTACATAAAATGTGTCGCACAAATAAACATACCGGGCTTGCCTATTCACATAGGCATAGGAACACAAATCACAAAAGATAAAATGTAACAAATACAATTTAAAGTAAAAAACGAATAAAACAACAGAGATACACACAGCATTTGAAAAAATGATAAAAACAAAAATGGATGAAAAACACAAGACAAGTGATATAAAAACGAGTTAAATGAGGAAAAATCAAACCATGTGCCTAAAGGTCTTTGGTCCAAAAGGAGCGACTGTCAATAAATAACCTGAGAATTAGGATTGTTTTTAGTTCTGAGCCAAGATCGACAAATAACTAAGCTCACACTGCAGCTCATAATGCTCATTTCAAATTATTTGTGTTAGTCAATTTATTTAACATCATTTAAACGTGGCCACCATCAAACTACAGTGTGAACAGACTGGTGTGAGAAGACGATGGACTATCACACTTTTGATGTGTTTACAGGGGGAAATATGAATGCTGTACATATCAGTGTAAGAACAACAACATAGTTATATAGTATCATTTAATCCATTGTGTTTACGAAGTTGGTTGTGCTGTGTCACTTCTCATCTCAAAGTACTGCTGCTGATGTGAGAGTTCAGAGAATCTCTATCTAGAGCTTAATAGGAGTCTGACCTTGTCATGTTTCCAAAGTAATAAGCAGATTTTAACCATATTAAAATATGATCAGTGTTATTTGATTAGTGTTACATTCCTGGCAGCAATATTCAAGAACAACTGGAGGCAGGGCAGTGAGGCCTCACAGAGGTAGGTAATCCTGATGCCACAACACAAAACCATGGACAATCATTTCCATTTCCACAAAGGGGACAAGCTTCCTATAGGAAGTTTGCAAGCTGATACAAACTAAACTAAACTATTTACATGCTGATTGAGGCTCAAACCCTGGTTCAATGAAACGCCAAGATTATGCAAAATACACAGTTAAATGCAATCAAAGGTGCTGCTTTCATGAACTGATGAGGATTTTTGCTGACAGAATATTGTTGCCTCTACACTTTATGCAAAAGCAAATCTCCTCATGCAGGATTGCTGCTGGCATTAATGAGTTCCTGTGATAAGTAGAGTGATTGCCAGAAACAAAACGATTGCTCATCGTAGTGTGATCCTTTAATTGTTTCAATTAACACAGAATCATTTTTCATGCTTTAGCTGGTTGTGAATTGTTAAACAATAGATTGGAAGAAAAAGATCATAAAGAACAAGATGAAATGAGGCTTTATTTATAATCAATCCCCTTTTTAGTCAATGTGGTCTATAGCGCGCTTACAAGCTAAAGTTCTTCAATCCATTTTCATCTAAGGGACCAGGTAATGTCGTCTTATTATTAACAGACAGGAAAACGTAGATCATGTGCAGTTAAATGGGTTATTAGTTAATTTATGACGTACATTGATTTTGCAATTATTTAGCAGCTGAAATGTCAACCATTTGGAGGAGGGAACAATATATTGGAAAGTGCTGCAAATGAGTTTGCGTTAAAAGACAAGCTTATTGATCGCTTCTTCAGGCGGGGTCAATAATTATTGAGACTCTGATTCCAAAATGACAGCAGTCATAAATAATTCTTGCAGTCATGTAATTTTGCACCATTTGAATCAACTAAAAAGGTGTGTGGCTGATAAATCTAAAGAGCTAAAATGTGAATCCAATAAATTTGAGTGCAGCTTTGCCTGGACAGGGGACGAAACACGGGATCTCCATCTCCTGCTGGAGGCGCTGTATGAGAATGTCTCCACACAACTCCATTTCAACCAGACGAGGACGAGACTCATGCCAGTCTCCCCAGTGGACGACACATGTCAAGTTTCTTTTCCGGAGACCTTCGCCGCACTCGGCACCCTGCACAGATGCACACAAATACACAAACAAGATACACATGATTTAAGTGGACAGATATGATGCATACTTATTTAGTAAATGGGAAAGCTGTATAAGTACAGTTGTACTATGGCAGTTTATAT
>JBAMIG010000013.1:18189482-18204161 GCA_037177335.1 Kiunga ballochi | reverse complement strand
TATATATATATAACTAAATCTTAAATTAACTCATTCTGATGGTCAGGTCAGGCTGTGGTGCAGAAACATAAAAGCATGGATTCATCCTACCTTGTATCAGCATTCCAGGTTGATGATTGTGTTGTAATAATGTTGGGGTATTTTCTTGGCACACTTTGGGTACTTTAATACCAATTAAGCATTGTTGAAACATCACAGAGTGTAGTTGCTAGCCCTATCTATTTCTTTGGGATCACAGTGTACCCTCTTCGGAAGGCTACTTCCAGAAGGATAATGCAGCATGTCACAAAAAAGTAATCATCTCAAACTAGTTACCTGTACTTCAGTTGCCCACGCTATCACGCTAGATCTCAATCCAATAGAGCACTTCTGATGTGAGAGAACCAGTCTCTCTTTATGGCTGTGCAGTCAAAAAATCTGAAGCAACTATGTGGTACTAATATGTCTATATTAATCAATGACATGAATAATGTTCTAAAGGCAAAGTGAAACCTACTTCTAGCCATGCGCAAAGCAGCCGATGAGTGTACTTTAGATTTGCACTGACAGAACTGTAAAAATACATGATCTGAAGGTCAAGACAGTCATTACCTGTTCACAGTTCTGTAAGTCCACAATCCTGTCATCACTCCTCATGCAGTCCAAGAGGCGCACCCGTGAACCCTGACCGCAGATGGCATTTCCACTGAGCTGGCAGGTACTCCACTCTGCACAAATTGACTGAAATCAAGATCTTTTTTTTTTAAACAGTTTTACAAACACATAATACGTAAAGTTTAGCAATAAATATCACTTAAAACAACTTTAACCACCGCATGCACAGAACCCGTGTAACAGGTGTGACATCTCACACCAATGAAGCAGTTTCCGTCCAGGTGTGATGGTGTATTGCCAGCACATGAGTGACAGTAGTGTGGTGTTGTAAGTCATTTGGATGAAGGGTGATTTTATTTTAGGGCAAAGCTGTGTTTTTTCTGTCATGTTCTTATAGCAGGAAAGACAGTGCAGGTGAACAAAGCGACTACCTTGCTAGTTCCAACAAAAGTAAATGACAATTTATGTTCTTCTTAAAGTTAGAAGTTTAAGAACATTTTTATTAGGTCAGAGAGATGGGACATCATCTTTCAAACAATACTAGTATAACGTTTTATTATTATTATTATTATTATTATTATTATAGTTTCCTCACATCAACACCAGTACCATGCCAAATGTTGTTACTTTTCTTTCATTCATTTTTAATTTATTATTATTGTTATTTTTTTATTTTCACTAGTTTCAGTTAAAGAGACCAAAGTCAGGGAGTCATATAGGGAGTGGAAAGAGGGGATGGGATTGTCCATCTTTGTGTGTGTGGGGGGGGGTGTGTTATTATTTTTATGTTTTTTTTTGTGTGTTATTCATTTATTAATTTTATCATGTAAAGCACTTTGTGTTGCCTGTGTCAAGAAAAGGGCTTTATAAAAAAATAAAATTTGAAGTTTTAAGCAGATGTTACCAGGTTTTTAATAATGTAGCACATCAACAGGTGCAACATTAAAACAAAGCTTTATTTTTCTAAAATTCAAACATCTGTGAAGTGATGTAATCTCCCAGAGTACCTTTGGTTATGTTAAGGAGAACTACACTTAGAAAACACATAATAGGTTGACAATAACAAGTTGGATCCATTTGATTCACATGAGGTGTGTAAGTGCAGGGAAACAACTATAGCTGCCAGATACAGCCCTTGAGGACTGAAGTCTGAAACCCCTGATTTAGCTCATGTCTTTCTGAGATGTTTCCTAACAACAAAGGTGGTGTTCTAAACTGAAACATGACCCATTGAATAGGAGATGATTCCACACTTATTTGTGCTGCATGCATGTTATTATTTTTATGACGGGGCATATGCAAAGTTGAAAAGCACAGATTCCTGACTCAAATCCCGGACAGGTCTCCAGTTAATCACAGAGTCAACAGGTAATATATTCTTTTATTTGAGAATCTTATCACAGTTCTGGTGAAAGGAAATGATTTTCAGTCCCGAATGATGAGTTAGGTTTTCCGTGGTGTTGGTTTGTTGTCTGTGTGTCTGTTACAAACATGACTCAAAAACATAACAAATGGATTCAGATTACATTTTCAGGAAATCTCTGAAGTGAAACAAGAAACAAATGTTTAAATTTTGGAGGTGTTATGGATAATTTTTTGGACTCTGATTTTAACTCTAGAACCACCAACCTTTTAATAATACCAACAACCTCCAGAAGGAGTATTTAACCAACGTTCTTAAAAATATTTTGAATTAAATAAGTATTTTGCAACCAAAATATTCAAATGAACATTGGATTTACAGCTAAAACCTGTTACAAATAGTCATGGAAGGGTTGACAGAACTATTGAAGGAATAAAGAACATGCACATGCTGTAACAAACTCCACACATTAAGCACACGCATCACACACAAACTGCACTGCAGTGCATGCATATTCTTTTGTTTCTGGGTTTCTGAAACTTGCGTTGAATGCTAAAGTTTGCTCTCTTTCCCTGGTTCAGGATTGTTGGCAAATTAAAGTAGCTTAGTTGTGATTGTGGGTCTGGGCTGTGCTTACTGTGCAGCTGCTTGTAGAGCTAAACAGTAATGAACAAATTTTCTGTCGTTGATGCAGCTCTGGTAGAGAACCCATGCAACCAGTAAGGCACTGTCTAAAACACCACAACAGGGCCTCTTTTAGTTTTAGCTTAATATGAATAATGTCTCAGGATTATGATTAGGATGTTTACTCCCATTACAGTGAGATGAACTGAGCATTTTTTATCCTTGGGAGTTTTCCTCATTTGTTTGATTGATCACAGTCAAAACCTATTTTAAGTACCGGTACTTTTTACTGTACACATTTTGTACAGCCCCTAAAATAAAGTTATGAATAGTAGGTGAACAAAATGCTTAATATTTAACAGTTGTTTCCAACCTGAGACTGTGTTACATGTCATCCCACAAATTGGAAGCATGAAGTCTGTTTGAACTGAATCTAAAGTTAGGCTAAAAAAAATCATACAAGTTGCTGCAGTATGCAAGAAACAGGCTAAAGCTCTCATAGAAGATAGCTGCCAAATCACAATGACACGAGCTCTGGGGGGAAAACACAAACAGTGATTTAAGGAAGTAGAAATTTAGTATGAAATAATCAGGAAAAAAATATCTATAACTACTTTCTCTGAAAGAGAGGACATAGGTAAAAAAATAACATGAATAAAAACAACAGCTTTACCTGCTATGATGACACTTAGAAATTACAGTACAGCTATTAATTATGAATATGGCTAAAAGCATCTAAATCTGAAGACATGTTGGATTTAAAATCATTGTGCAGCAAAACCAAGTCTTTTTTTATTATATAAAAAAATAGATCCTCCTAAAATATAAATGCGCTATCTGGGTTATTGGATGTAGCAGCCACCTTCATCCCACATCGCTATCTTGTATATTCCTGTGTTAAAACTGTAAATCCAATTTATGTAAGCTCCAAGCTCCATAAGAACTGCACAGATGAAAATCTAAATGATGTGTTAATGCACACAGAATCCACAACTGCTTGTGAGTTATTCCTTACTCTCTTTCTGCTTTTTTCTCAAGCTGTCATATTTTTTTCCCTTTTAAATTCTCTCTCCTGATCCTGAGCATTGTCAGCAGAGAACTAACAGGAAATCCCATTAACAGTGCCATTTGGATTTGACTTGCTGTTCTGACCAGGACAAAACTCGAGGGTATCGAAGAAGATAAAAGAATTAGTCTTTAATGAAACATTTACTTCAATTTTAAATTAATAAACATGATTTTGTCTATCATATATTTAATGTTTTAAAAAATTAATTAAATAATTACACAATTATATAATGATTTACAAAATTAATTACTAATTACACATTTAAGTAATTATTATTATGATATATTTAATTATGTAATAATGGCACCGTTACTCCTCCAAAGCCAGCAAGCAGTTTCTCTCAGAAGTTGGACACAAGAGGTGTCTGCTGAGCCATGCATTGCTTATCCTTTTAAAGCTGAAAACCTCAATGATTCATTTAGAAACACTCTTTTTGATCTTTGAAAAAACACAATTGTATTAAAAAAATACGACAAAATGGATTTAGCATAATATCTCCTCTATAAAAATGTAAGCAACACCCTGCCTGTCATTTTTGTTTACTTGGGATTATTTTCCCCTCTAATCATAGTCCAGAACAGGGCTATTAAAGTCAGTCCAATGAGGGTGGCAAACACACAGGTGCTCAACATATTCCCACACCAACACGCTCAAATTAATGAGTCGCTGTGCAGAACTTCTTTGGCAGTTGGATCCCTTAAATTTGGATCCGGTGTGATGAAACAGGGACACATTAAAACACCTGCAGGGCTGCCGACCTCGTAGAACAGAGTTGGATAGCACTGGTCTAGAGTATCTCCATTAAAAACAGAAGGGTCCTGTGTTTAGGATGGTTAGACCCAGTTGGACCCAGCATGAAAGTAGCTAGGAGAAGGACTTATCAAACCAGTTAAGAAAGTACATTGGGAGTCCAGATAACAGATTCTACCCAGACGTTATAAGTTGAATATCCTACCTGAGACTTTGTACTGGTAGGTGAAGCAGGTACTGTTGAGAACACACGGCTCTGACTGGACCAGCTCTGGACACGCTGTACTGTCCGGACCTGGGTGGCGGAGGATCTGTCTGCTTCTGTTCCTTGCCGTTTCTTCATCACATTGCTGCACAACAATTCAGAAACAAGTCTTAAAACCAGTTTGAATGAGAGCTTTCTCCTGTATGTGGCTTTATAACTAGTTTACACAAACATTTAGAAAAAGAATCCATGACATGCAGAATCATCCTTTAATCAGTAAAACCATTTTAAAAGGTCGTACAATTTCAAAGCTAGTGTGATAGCTGTGTTTTACAACAAACATAGGAATCATTAATTGCTATGTACTATTCCCATTGTCTTATCTTGATTGGAAATCAATAAAAAATATTATGAATCTAACTGAATTAGAATCAAAGGAAATGTTTGTCATGTTTAAAATCAGCTATGGATGAAACACAGAGATTTCCTGTTGAGAAAAAAATCCAACATAAGCAGCAAAGGAAGCATTTTTATTGTGTGTTTGCAAAACAGAGAAGATGAATAAAAACCACTATCTTGAAAGTTATTATTACCCCATAAGCTGAAACCTAAACTCCTCCTTTAGAGTGATAATTTTAGTTCTGTTTATATTGTGCACTAATCAAGTGTATTCGGCTTGTAATTATGATGTGAATTTTACTTCTATCACACTTAAAAATTGTCACAATGTCCCACAATATTCGTTCAATTATTCATGCTATTCTTTACATTAAGATCATATTATGATGGAATACTGTCTTAGCAGTTTGTGAATTTAGTGCAACTTGCCTGAAAAAATATATTTAAATTCCAAATAAAGTGCTTTCTTTAAAAAAAAAAAAAGAAGAAGAAAATACGGTAATGTCTTGCAAACTAATTTTGTGAACTACATCATATCAACTTCTGGGATTGGTGCATTTCAAAACAAGTTAAAAGTACATGCTTGCATTATACAAAAAGCTTTTACAGATTGCTTAAATCATCATTTGCTCACCTGGGTAAAAACGTGAGAACATATACTGAATATCTACCATCAAACAGAGGCAACATAAAACAAATCCTTAAATAATGTGTCACATTACCTTAAAATAAAAAACATCTGTCGCCAGAGGAAGTTTGAACCCTAATAGTTTGTGAGCTTCTGATTGAAGAGGAGAGGAATAAAGGTCTCTGCATTGAACTGAATTCGTCCCTCTGCACCTGATGCACCAGGACACACACCTCAATCACTGTCAGCTCCTAATGAGAGACCTCTGTGTGAGGCTCATAAATCAGCTGCAGTCATTGTGCAGCAAACGTGTTCATGCCGCCCGTCACAAAGCTACACACATCAGCAAGGTACATGTAACATACTGAGGACCAGTGATGTGAAAGCTGAAATGTGCTTTCTGAAGTTAACACATTGGAGCTAAGACAGATAAATACAAAGAATATTATAAAGAGAAAAAACATTGTTAAAAATCAAACGTTCAAAAAAAGCTGTTATTTTTTTTTTAATCCAAGCTCTACATATTTGCATTTCTTCATCACTAACAGAAACACCCACACACATAGGTGCTCTATGTTGCTGTTGTTTATTATCTACAACTGTAACCAATCATCAGAGGATTTTTTTTCACATTCAGGAAAATATAAGAATATTTGTATCAAGGACAAATATTAGCATATGTACATAACAAGGTTGTTTGTTGGATTGAGGACAAAGCAGATGCACACTAAAATCCACCACTGAAATGCGTACCTTAAAAAAAAAAAAGAAAGAAATGCGTACCATAAACGTATTGTGCTAAAATTGATATGTATTAAAAAAAAACATGTCAGTTTGGGTGTAACATAAATCCCATACCTATAAAAGTACAACAAAAACTGCAGTAAAGTTACTTTTTACAGGTTATGTTTAAAAATAGTAAAAAGAGAAGGTTAGTATTAGACAGGTATCAGACCAGGATGACGTATACTCACTATGCATGGATCCTCTCATTTTGTTTGGTGTAATTACAAACAAAAAAGTGTCTAAAATGTTTCATCGCACCATTTTTAAGACTGGTTTATAAAATAACCGCACTAAACACATGTAGTGCAGTTATTTTGGACATCATCTGGAATACTGTGCTGTTTTTAATGTTTAACTCCGTATGTAGATAGTAATGTTTTTAGTTTGGCTTCAAATGATCTATAACTTTCAAAAACCTTCATATTCATTAAAGCAGTGTGCTGGGCTCATCTGACTGAAAAGCATTTAGATAATTCATACTTTCCAGAAATATCTAATGTTGACTGACCTGGAAACATTCTGTAGTTGCCAGAAAAATTAACCATATAATACTTTAGTTTCTGTTTTTGCTTCTGAAGCAAACGCAAAAATAATGTTTAAAACTATGTTTTCACATTTTCAAGGTTCAGGTAGCATTTTTCTTTCACTGTAATGTGGTTCAGTTAAAAAAAGATCTCTAAAAATTAGGAGAAAGAAAATAAAAGTGCAGTCTCAGTGTTGCACAAATTCTGCTTAACCCAGACAGGGTAAGGTGAAGCCCCAGGGAGATGGAAGATAAATGAGGATTTTTTATTTTGCATATGTACTGGACTGTTATTTCTCCACATTCAATGAAAATAAAAACGATAAAAATAAACGAGGAGATAAACATGTCTTTTAAACTTTGACATAATCACATAATTGCTCAGGGGCTGCAGTTTATGCTGTGAGATTTCCATCCATCCATCCATTATCTACCGCTTTGTCCCTAACGGGGTGCTGTGAGATTTAAGTCTGTTTAAAAGTGTCTTCCAGCCACACTTCCACATAATTGCATTTTTATTGGATTCAAATCAAACTAAACAAGACGAAGGAAGAAGAATCATCTGGTATCATTCCACAATGCTGTAAATGTACAAGAAGAGTGTTGGTAAACATGTTATTCAGAATGCTATTCCATCACAGAGCCTCTTTTGAACCCTCATATAGCTCTGATCTCGTCACATTTATCCACACGTGATTGTGATGAGATCAGCTTTTTAAGCATACTGAAGCTTTGAGCATCAATACTCTCATTCCAGTTAAGGGAGAAAATAATATACAGTATAATAATATTTCATTTCAAGCTCAGAAAACATGTTTTTAGCTTCCATACGTTCATGAGCATTTTTAAATAAAGCTTGAGTTTAAGTTAACTAACCTGCACAGGCTTTCTGCCACGCAATCAGTTATAACTCAACTTATATGGAATATGTTCAGGTTCTTGAGTTGTTATTACAACCAGAAATATGAAAAAGCACAACGTAAGCACAAAGTAAGCTTTGAATATCTTTGCTTTCAGGTTCCGAGGTGATAAGATTCAGGTTCAGCATATAAAACAAAACAAACTCATATGGTGTCAAATCTTCCAGCGGTAGGAACAAACCAAAAAGGCGAGTTTATTCCATGTATCAGCTTTATTAATATCATACTCCCTGTGCACTTGAGGTTGTTTTAAATATCTAACAGTAATTCCATAAGTTGTAGACTGAAAGACAGAATGAGAGGAAAAATCAGTGGGGAGAATGCAGACTAATTAAGTCATCTCTCTGGCTCCTTTTTTTTCCCACATACTGCTTTTTCTCTGAATCCAATGTTCCAGTTCAATGAACTGGTATGGCTGATAGAGAAAGCTATAAAACAGCTACATGGCCATGTGGCTACTAGCCTGTAGCTACAAACACGGACACGTTTGAGCTGAAGCCTCAGCTTTAATAACAAAATTTAAACACATGTAGTTAATATTTATTTTTTACCCTAAATTGCCCAGAAAGTCTTACAGCATCACAGATGAGTCACAATAACTTAAAACAATCTGAATGAGAAAACTTATCATATTATGTGTTTTCGATTATTTTCTCATACTTTGTGATACTTTCTCTCAAGAAGCAATTACGTTGTGTAAATACTGATATGAGAATAAGCTTTTCAAAAGTGTGAAAGCTGATACATTTTAAACAGTCTGACATATTTGCATTGTGGAAATTATGATCGTACAAAATGTTCATTTTTAATTAAATAAACATGATTTTAAATCAGGCCAGGAAGCATATTTTTTGCATTTTTAAGTTTGTTAGCAACTTATAATTGTCCATTTATTTTCATCCAATTCCTATAACTATTACTACATTATATGAAGTACATATTTCTCTGGGAGCTGACACTTAACTAGCTATTACTTGTCAAAAGGTTTAAATGACTCTTTTTAGACTTCATGGGAAAATGGGAGATTTTAGCTAGGAATGTCTGCACATGCGTACTAAATATAAATGTAAATGTTTTTTTCAGGTACATTTTGGTGCCATAATACCAACTTTAAATTGTCATTACTGCATCATTAGAATAACAAGTAATGGATGAAAACCTTAGTTTGGAAAAACTCACATTATTTTCAGATTATTTGACTTTCGATAACAAAATATTTAATTTTGTCTTTGTGTTTTGGGACATTTTATACTTTTATATTTTAGATAGTTTCAAACTAAATGAAAAGGCACATTTTTAACTGAAAACAAACCTTTTTTCTTCTTCAGTTCATGCACTGTGAAATGGACATGTTATATGTTAAAATAAAACTAATAGTGATGCAGTCTGTCTGGTCAGTCGGGTGTTTGGCTGTATTTCATTGTAGTCGACCCACGCATCAATTCGTTAAGGGAAAAAAACTGACATCGATGCTAAAAACTACAATTTAAAGGGGACTCAAATCTGAGGTTTTTGAACAAAGCATACCTCTGCAGTAGATGACTCCTCTAAAGCAAAACAGAGAAAAATGTTGCCTCTTACCAAAGGGCAGTTGCTCCAAGGCCCCCAGGGAGACACGACACAGTCGCTGGGACAAGCCAGATGGCAGACCTGGGCTCTGGGTGGCATTTCCTCTTGATCACACAGACTATCGTCCTCGATGCCATCCTCCCCACTCATTGCTCCTTTCTTCACACACCTGGGGGAACAGTAGATGCTGCTGTATAATTCCTCTTAGGCAGTCAAAACTATACCTGTTTTGTGAATCAGAGTGGATTCCCATTTTATCCCTCTTAGGTAGGATTGTGATTTTTTCTTTTAATTTTAACAAGTCTATATAATTTGTTTTTCTTTTTAATGTATTTAACTAAATCAAACTTAAAGACGAGCTGAAAAGTCAAGCCATTGTTTTTCAGCAAGAAGAATAAAGAAGGAAGATGGCAAGCTGCTTGGATTTCCCGAGTTCAAGAGCATAACTACTGAGCTTCTTTTAAAGCAGAGTATCATTAACAACGTTGAAAGTGATTACTTTTGTTTTTAAAACACATTCATAAACAAACCATTACTTAATGTTTTATTCATACAGAAACTTCCAGTTTGTGCTTAAGTAGCTCATTATCCGCACCTACACTTGATGCTGAGTTGTTTGCAGAGTCATTGACAGCTTACTATGTTTTTGTCCTCAAAAACTGGACTCATTAGTGTCTCATATTGTCCTGTCACCCTTTCCCTTGTGTGGAAGGTTGAATATGTTTTTGTGTCTTAAAATAAAAGTTGAGTTTGTACAAAAACTGAGCGCTACCTGTTAAATTAACACTTAAAAACACTTAAAGCAGTAAAAGGTATCCTAACACACTACTTTTTCAGTGGTTATTGAAATGCTACTGAAATGTGAAAACAGTTTAAAAAAAAAAAAATAATAATAAAAAAAGCTATTAACACTCACTGTGAAAAATTAATTTAGTGTGATCGGTTGTTCTCCCTCAAAACTGCAAGTGTGAATGATGAGGGAGAGTGCCAGACAAAGCAGGGATAGTAGTCCAGCCTCTACTGTTGTGTGAAGCAACGCCAAGATAGCAGCCTACCAGGTCTAAATCGGCTCACTGACCTGATCTTGCGACTTTGGACTCCCTCTCCACATGCTGGCATGTCGTCCACTGTATTAATTGTGCACATAGACCATGGCTCAGTTCTCCACTCGTATAGGTTGCACTCACGGTTGCAAGGCACAGCCTGGTATACCTGCATGCATGAGCAAACACATACACAAACAAGACACACATAAACGGAAAGAAAGGGACATATATAAGAACCAGCGGCTATAAAGCATGAAAGCTGCACCTGAAAAAAAGACGTACTTATACATATTTTATACATATATGTATACATAAATATATATACACACATCTGATTCAAACCATATGCCTTAAACAGCTTATTGTGAAGTTTAGCAAAAAGTTGAATGAATTTTGGGTGTTTTAAACCAGATCATGTATAAAAACCCCCCGAGGATAGATGTTGTCCATCCTTAGCACATCATCATCATTTCATGTTGATGAACAATAGCTGTCTTAGTTGGAAACTTTTACTATTTAGTTTTCATTGTTGGGTTTCAACACAGAAAGGAAAATATAACAGAAATATGATCCTAAAGCTTATGGACACAATTTAAATCCAATCAAATCAAATTTTATTTATAGAGCACTTTATCATACATAAAATTAAACTTAAAGTGCTCTACAATAAAATGGTAAAAAATGAAAAACATAGTTTAAACAAATATTTTTTTACAATATACAGATTTCTATGTGCACTAAAACACACACTCCACCCATGTGCTTTCCCATCCCTCACCACTGAATCAGGAAAAACTCATTTAATGGATGCTGAAAAGAAATAGTGTACAAATGAATGAGAAGATAAATAAAATAATTATAATTTAAAAAAGATAAATGTTAGATGAATACATAAATAGGTAAAGTAAAATTGTATTGATAAAATGACTATAAGACAAAAAAATACGGTTTAAAATCCTAGTTAGTTAAAAGCTTTACTAAAAAGTAATGCCTAAGCTTAACCTTAAATATATTAACCCTGCCAGCTACCCTCAGGCCATCCGGCAGGCTGTTCCATAGAAGAGGATCATAAGAGCTATTTTAAAATTTAAAGCATCCTGATTTTAATGTCCAATTATTCAGCACGGAGCTTTCCTGGGTACTTTAAAGGTTTGCTGGAGTTTTGTGTCAAGAGCCACTTTTATTTTCAACAATCAGAGAATGAATGAGACCCTAACCCAAAACAGAACATATCTTAAAGCATTCAATACATAAAACACAACAACCAAAAAAAAACAACAGAAATTCAGCTCTTTAGAAAGTCAGGCTTATACAGCAACTAATTGCCCTCAAATCTCTTCAGTCCACAGTTTTGTGACATGAAGAGAATGCACGGTATATAAAACAACAATGACCATGGCAACAACCCCTTCTGCTGACAATGCAATTGACTTCATTTTGAGCCCATTCACTGCTCCCTGCTTAACTGGTGAATCTGGCATGTCTGGGAACAGCCGGCACAATGCTCCGGTAAAACACATGTTTACTCTCAATCTATGTAACTGTCAGCCACAGTAAAAGGTATGCTCTTGAGGAAAGTTTGAGGAAAACACTATGACAAGCTGTAATGTGTGTCAGTAAGTGTCTGTGTATGTTTGAGTGTGTGTGCTCAGACTAGAGAGTGGGAATGAGTGCTGAGTATTCCCTCCCCTGCGGGCCACACAGATGCCTATTACACACCGTCATCATCTCCCATCTGTCCAAACAGATGCCCCTGCTGGGTAAACTGGCAACTGCCCCGCTCGCACTTTCTCAACAACTGCTGCAGAAACAAATCAGAAACACCAAAAAAAAAAAAAAAAAACTGAAAAAAGAAAATAAAACTTGACTTTTTTTCCTCCTTCTGTACTCTGTATACTTTACGGGGAACTACACAAATTGACAAACAAGTAGAGGTGGCACAAAGTTATTGTGTAGCAAGTCACAAGTAGGTCCCAAGTCACGACTAGCAAGTCCTGAGTCAAGTCCCAAGTCAAGACTACCAAGTCTCGAGCCAAGTCCCAAGTCAAGACAAAAAGTCCCGAGTGAAGTACAAGTCCTCAACACTGAGTTTTAAGTCCCAGCCAAGTCATCATGAGATCTTTATCAAATAATGTTTTTGTTATAGATATTGAAATATTAAGTTTACACAAAATAATATTTTTCTGAAATTTGTGCTTATTTAATCACTTTTTGTAATTCAACACTAATGAGTTTACAACAAACAGTCCTGAAAAAAAAAGTTCAGCAGTGGGAAAAGTGAATGGTGTTAACATGGGAATATCCTATATCTCTGCTGTAGCATTTATAATATTTTAAAGCTTATATAGCATGTCTTTGTATTCTGACTAAAGTGGAGTCTGATACACACACAAAAAAAAAACAAACAAAAAAAACAAGTTTACCTTGTAGTGCAAGTGTGGGCTCAATGAATTGCTGTGTACATCATGCTAATTTTTGTTACTAAGCTAAAATTAGCTAGCTAACTTTGACTAGCTAACTTTACTTCCAAGTCAATAGCCCAAAGTCAAAGTTAAGTCACAAGTAATTTCAGTGCAAGTCTATGTCAAGTTGCAAGTCATTCATAAATTTGTCGAGTCGAGTCATAAATTAAATTTATGACTCAAGTCATCTGACTCGAGTCCACACCTCTGCAAACAAGCAAGAACATCTGTTACCACAACCCACATGGTTAAAGTGCAACCACACTTAGGGTATCCACTACTAAATCTAATTTGGTAGGTAAAAGCTGTTGTACTGCAATAAAACTTACAAAAAAGAGCATATATAAAATAAAAGTCGCACACTTTTACTAGGAGTTGAAGAATGCAATTAAGCAATTGGTGAAAACCCTCTATTATAAACCGGCTTTGGTTGTCTCCATCTTCTGCACTTTTGTTCCTATTCTACACGTTCTGGGATATTTTTTGTCTCTTAGATAAGCAATACAAGTGCCTCACCCAGCTCAGTTTTTTAAGCAAACTCTCTGAACTCTCAATTCAGAATACAACAAAATCCTGATTTAAGTAGAGTAAGGTAAGGTAAAAAGCAGATGGAATATCATCCAAATGCAATTCACATACATTTTTTTCTTTAATGTAGCTCTCTCCTTTTAACTATTGTTCTCTGTCGTAAACAGAGGAACAGAAGTGAATGCGACTCGGACAGATCCGGCATGCATTTTATCCTTATTAGCTAAAGCAGAGAGTATATGTACACAATGAATAGCACTGACCTGAGCCTGCGTGGATGTCCATATTAGCAGTGCATGACAAGCCAGAAGTTGGGGAGGGGAGAGAAGAACAATGATATGATCATTAGTTTAAATTTTGTCTGCAGTGACAGAAATGTATAGCTCTGCTTAAATCTGACTTTACAGCTACTGCATTCTGCTCTGTGTTTCATTAATGAGGGTAAAGGATGATTAGGTACTTCATCATCTGCAGTGAATCCTGTATATATTAGTCAAACGGAGTGATTCATACTGCTGAGAGACTTTTAAAGTGCTGCAGTTAGTTGTAACAGATGTGCTTTGGCCAGGCCTGCAGCTGAGGACAACTCAGAGAAAGCTAATTAGCCTGGTGATGGTGAGCCTGAATGAGCATGTGCTGAGACAGAGGTGTTTGCCTGCCAAAGCCAGGGATCTTAAAGTAAACTGTGATACTGGAATGACAAAATAAACTTATTTGGCACTGTCCAAGCGTAATCTGATGCACACAAACTCAGAATGTGAAAACGTAAAAAATCAGTTCATGTTATATTGACAAAAAACATAACTATGTTGACTGATTTTTTTTATCTTTTTAGTTATTTATTTGACTAAAAACAGCATCTATTATAACAGAATTTCTCCATAATCAGATGTGTACATTACAATAGCTGAGTCAAAACAGCAAATGATCACAAAATCACACACAAATAAAGTCCAACTCAAGTCCTTAACCACACTTTATTGCTTCATATTCAGCCACAACAATGGAAAATATGACTGTGGTAAATTGAAATGTGCAAATATAAGGAATTCTAAATATATATATTTTAAAAATTCTATAGGGACCTCATGGGCTCTACACACGGGGAGCGACGTCGCTTATGCTCCATTCATTTACTATGGAACCTCTGCGATTAGGCGAAAATTGCTGTCGCTTTCCAGCCAAGCGTCCAGCGACATTCGTGCATGTGAAA
>JBAMIG010000013.1:18161560-18180893 GCA_037177335.1 Kiunga ballochi | reverse complement strand
TTGGAGTTGGTTTTGGTTTGTTTTAGTTCCTTTTGGATATTGTGCCTGCGTATGCAGTGATTTTGAGTTTGTGGTTTGGGGTTTTTGTTTAGTGCTTTTACTTTGTCACATTATGTATTTTAACCCGGATTGTCTTTGTTTTCTCAAAATGTAAATAAATCACTGTTAACTTTTACGTATTATAGCCGTTTTGTTTGTGTTGTGACCCCTTTTACCCCTAGATATAATGGGGGTCGTAACAGCCTAAAAATATCTATTATTTGGAAAAATTTCCCTCAAAGTCTGAGAAGGTGTAACAGCAGAGCAGGAAGTTAATACAACAGAAAATTTGAACTGCATAATAAAATGGAAGCAAGACAGCTGAGACGATTGGTAACATCGCCAAAATCGACAGCTGAAGAGCAAAATGCCACAGAACCAAAAACTGAACCAAAACCAAAAAAAATGAACACGTTTTCTTTTCTTTCTTTGTTATTTTTATCACGTTGGTAGGCAGTTATAAAGCAACAAAGCTGTGAAATGTCTTTGCCTAGAGTAGGCCTCTTTGTGTACCATTTTTTAAGGATAGATTTCTTTTTGCAGATTAGTTATAAACTGATTAGCATTAGAACATCAAAGATCCGGGCTTGGAGCACAACATTCTCCCAGAGAAACAGCTCTGACAGCAGATGTATGAATGGGTAATCAGATAAGTAAAAAAAAAAAAAAAGCTCTGTTTAGGAATAATTACGAGAGCAAAGAAAAACAAATCTTAGCCCAACAACTTTGTGCTAATTGTGTTTACTCAATAAAATATGAGCCAATGTAAAGATAATCATCCTAAAGTCTTTAAGCAAGCTAAATAGCAGATGTGTCAAAAGATTAAGTGATGTTATGCAACTGACACACTCTATCAGAGGTCTTAGTTTGTATTTTTAGAAGCAGCAAACATTTTGTTTTGCTTATGATGAAGACACAACAAACACAACCACATCAATAAAGCTTATTCAGTCAAAAGACACAATGATAATATTCTCTAACAGAGCAGTAGAAAAGCTCTAAAAACTTCCTTTAACCAATTAATTATTCGAACAAAGTGCATCTGACAGTTTTCTAGCCTACTTCCTATAAAAAGCCCACAGAACAAGCAGCATCAGCAGCCTCGCTGCTTACTGACAATTAGAAATAAAAAATACTTGGCTAGACTGAACCCAGACATCAAATCATGACACGCAAAGAACAAGGAAGGAGCAAATGCTAAAAACAAAAATACGAAACTTGCAGAAATCCTGTTAAAGAATAGAAACAGTTGCATTAGGTTTTCAGTGGCAGAAGTGTGATTTCAAGTTTATGCAGATGATTAAACAATTAATGTTCACTTATTAAAGACTCATAAGGAACCGTAGAAGCAAAAAGGAGGAAAAACATATTTGATCAATTCTAAAGGTTTGTAAATAGCAAATAGAAGCATGATAGGAATCAGACAAGCATCATTGTCTAAATGACTTTTCTTATTTGATGTGAAAATCAGCACAGTTGCTCTATATTATCCACCAATATAAATACAGTGCATGTCAATGTCAAAAGCAGTGAAAACATCAGAAGACAGTAAATAAACGGGATTATACAGCAACAGGTGTAATGAGTGCAGTCACATCTTCACATCTCTGTATTTAAAATAAAAACATTTTTTAAAAATGTAAAAAAGACAAGAACAAAACACAAAACAATGTCAGAAAAAATATCATTGTACAATTTCAGAGGTTTTTTAAACTGGGACATTTTCTGTACTTTGTTGTAAAGTTATGAAAAGGAAAGAAAAACTAACTAACAAGTGAGCGTCTGCTTAAAGCCGGCTCATAAAAGAGTTTGTGTCGTGTTCTCACTTCAACGCAGAGTTCAGAAGACATTTGTATACCAGTTTATTTGTCAGACTGGTAGCTGAATTTATGTGTGGATTGGTGGATGATTTTATCTTCACATGAAAGGGAATAAGATGCAATAAGACAAAAGTAGATATGATTACAGCTCAAACGGAATAACCACATTTGTGAGTGAATAAAAATGTATCCACTGCAGTGGCTTTCATTTCCTCCACATGGGAAGAAACAAAAATAAGATCTACACATGTAATGGGGAATTGAGGATGTTATCAATATTAAATATTCATTACAAATGTTAATTTCCTTCGTTTACAGTGATTATCTCTGTGGTTAACTGTGCATTTAGGATGCTGGACTGGATTTTTGCTTATGGTCACTGTGGTAGATATTTAACTCCTAAATATCCCACTTTGTGGGCTGCACAGTTAGCACGGTAGCCTCACAGCAAGAAGGTTGCTGGTTTGAGTCTTGGCTGGAGTCCAATCAGCAACCTTTCTGTGTGGAGTTTGCATGTTCTCCCCATGTTAGCGTGGGCTCTTCTGGGTACTCAGGCTTTATTCCACAGTCCAATGACATGCACCTTGGGGATAGGCTGATTGGAAATTGCTCATAGCAGTGAGTGTGAGTGTGTATGGTTGTTTGTCTCTCTGTGTTGGCCCTATTATGGACTGGCGACCTGTCCAAGGTGTACCCTACCTCGCGCCTGATGTCAGCTGGAATTGCCTCCAGCCCCCCTGCGACCCCTTTCAGGGAGTAAGCGGTAAAAATGGATGGATATTGTGGCAAAAAAAGATACTTTTTAAAAGAAAACTCAATTGAAACAAATATATTATATGTTTTTAAACCACTGAGGCTAAAATGTAATGGAAAAAGGAATAAAAAATGTTTCCTGATCTCTCTGATCTGCACTTGCAACAAAATGATCAAAGCATGAACATTCTGGCAAACTCTACAATGTAATATACAATTTTAACATATTTTTTTAAATCCTGATTTAATTGATAAGCTGCTCGATACAGCTCCTCTTTTTTTAACTTGCATTTCAGTGTATCTGCCAGAAAAACATACCTTTTAAATTTGTACTATACACACAGGAAAATACAAACAAAATAAAAAAACCTCTAAACAACTTCATACCCAGTCATACATTCTCTCTCACACACACACACACAGTGTGTGTGGCAAATAAACATTAGAAGTAGACAGGAAATATTAACAGAAAACTACTTGTCTTGTTTAGAAACAACCAGACAATCAAGGCAGTTCCTTTAAATGATACATAATGTTTAAATAGCACATGCTATATCAATATTTGACACCAAAGATGCTGGAACTATGGTGAATTTCACATGTCTTTTGTAATTACAATTCAAATTTGTGTGTTTCTCTGGGCGCTCAGTTTTGACATCTGTGAATCTTAATGGGGATCTCTCAGGGCATCTTTGGTTTTAAGCTGCTGACGACTATTCTGTAAAGTTAGCACAAGGACCCATGTCCATATTACAGATGAAAATGAGTTGTGAATGAGACGAGTCCATTACAGGGATAAAATAAATATGCACACAGTCATACCTGCAGCCAATTTACAACCAACACTTTGGATGTGCTGCTTTTAGCTGTGGGAGAAAAATGGAGAGAAAATCCCCACAGATGGAAAAAAAAACTCCACTTAGAAAAGACACCATTCAAATTAGTTGTCTTGCTGTGAGACCAAACTAAACACTGCAAAAAGTTGCTGCACCATTAGTATTGTGAGGCGATGTTACTGGTTAGGCTGGGAATGTGCGGGCCTCTCTGGCTGCTCAGTGTGGGCGGGGCGGGTGAGTTCCTAGTTCTGGGTATGAGACCAGGAGCAAGAAATGAGTGTTATTGTAAAACTATGGTGCATGTAATAAATGCATAATATTATTGTAAATGTGCACAGGATACACTGTAAAATGGCAAATATAGCATAATATGGAACCCTTAAGAGTTTCAAAGTGCAAATATGACAAAAAAGAAGTCTTGGAATAATCTGTGTAAATTTGTTTGTCTATTGCAGGGGTGTCAAACTCAGGTCCTCAAGGGCCAGTTTCCAGAAGGTTCTTGTTGTCTCCATGCTCTGACACAGCTGACTGAAATTGCTTAATAGGTTGACAAGAAGCATTTGGATCTATTTGATTTGCATCAGGTGTGTTAGTGCAGGTAAACAGCTAAACCTGCTGGATCTTGACACCCCTGGTTTATTGGAAAATGTAAATGCTCATGTAAACCTAAAGTATCTTGATGCACTACTTTCACACATTAAGCATCTTTTTATGTGTATATTAAAACAGTTTTTTTATTTTTTAAATCTGCAATTACTATTTAGTTGAATTTCTATTATTTTCTTTCTTTCTTCATTAATTTCTTTAGTCAGACACCTAACTCATCTACCATTCTGTGTACCTATACTATAACAAAGATGGTACCCATTGTCCATATACAGACATCTATATTACATCTACTTTAGGTCAACTGCTATGGTTAAAGTGATCACTAATCACATGAATTTCTCTTTGGATAAAAGCATCTGCAAAATGAATGCAACATTGACTGGCTTGTCTTGATGTCTTCTGATTGCAAAACCAACTTCCCTCAGGGGATCATGAATGAACTGATTAACAAACATGGGAGTATATTGGCTCACCACAAAAGATTAATCTTTTGAACCTACTGAATGGACCTGGTTACAGAACAAATCTGAGTCAGTGTGAACGCTATCTCCCTTTCTATCTAACCTCCTATCTACTCAGCATTTCTATGTTATTTTCAATTAAATAATGCCTGCAAAATCAATGTGAAAAATGAATTACATTGTCTGTCTTGTAGGTGTCACTGCAATTTCACAAATGTCTTTAAAAATAAAAACAACTGATTTCATCCACAATTAGGAAAGTTGTTAAACACTGTGCCATGTGAAGGAAACACACCAGAAGCCTAAGGTGAGTTTAAGGTCACCCATAAACACATCTTACCTCTCCAGAATGTGCTTATTGCTGTCCTCAAAGCTTTCTTTACCCTTTCAGACATTATGGTGCTAGCTGAGCCAAGCACCACCACCTAAATAAATCAACTGGATTTATTGGATTTATTCAGTGTTAACTGAGACAAAACTCATTTCTAAGTATATTCTATGTCACAACAAACACAAAGATGTTTGGTAATGTCAAATCAAAGGAGACATCAGTGCATGACTGTGTTATTTAACCTTGAGTGGGAAAAAAAACCTCCAGAATGTTTACATTTATTTATTTCTTTTCTTCCTCATCTATCCAGTTACCTTAATGTTGTTGCTGACTCACAAACTAGCATGGTGCCACAGTCTGCAGAACATGCAACAATGCCACAGAGCCCCTTGTTGCAAATCTCATATACATCAAGTATTTCAAGTATTTCACTGTCTTTAATTTGTCATCCCCTCATTGCTTATCCGGGATTGTGCAAATTCTGCAACTTAAAAGCAGTTTAGCAAAGAATAAATAAAAGTTTAAAATGTTTTCAGCAGCCTTTCATTGAAAGTCAGTTCTTCAATCATATTTTTCCCATTTGCACATAAGAACCTGGGGGGTGTTTTTTCTCTAAGTGATTTAGAAATTATTCATATGATCAAATTGTGCATTGTCTGATTGTATCACTGAACAAATAGACAACAAAAAAAACCCTATGATTTCTGCATAAACAACATACTTAGATTTTACAGACCTGCTCCTACACAGTCTGTTTGACATATCAGTCCTTTGTGCTCATTATTTTCATAGTGGCACTCTGTCTCTCTGACCCAATCCCTCTCCCCACCTGTCGTGCTCATTCAGCCATGTGACAAGAGGATGACTTGCGTTGCACTGTATATTTCATCTCCGTCAAGCCAATCCCTTGCTGCAGCTCAAGGGAAAACATCTGCTGTGGGGAGTAAAGCTAGACTTTGGCCTGGTTCACATTCAACAGTCAGCAAAAAAGAAAGCAAGTGTGTGTAAAAAAATGAGGGCAGCTATTATGACTGAGAGTACTCATAGTCACGCTGAATTCAGGAAGGTTTACATGACAAACTGTAAAAGGTCAAATATATAAAGCCAAGGAAGAGAAATGCATTGACTCAAGAAGAAAGCGTCTTTCTCGAGAAACCATGTGGAGAGACTTCAGGGGTTTACACATTTAACATAAAAAGCCAGATCTGTGCCAAGTGTTTAGCATAAAGGTTATAATATCTTTCCATACACACCTCCGGCAGATGTACTTAACTTTAAATCGTCAGTTTTATAACGGTAACAATGATCCACGCTTCACCAGAAGGATAAATCCATGAGGATGAGGCCCTACAATGAGCTGCAATTTGAGTGGGGAAGAGTTATTACAGGGCGTTGCAACAGGGGCCATATACACATTGTTAGTGGGCACTTAACCATCTGTACACAAATCTCCACTTGAACACATTTGAATATTTTTTTCCCCACAGCTGTGCCTGATCTTCACGCTGACCTCTACAAGCATAAGTGTCCTTTCAAACCCATTCAAGCATACAGGCAGCATTCATAAAACACTTCCCCCCTCTTTAAACCGTGACCCCCACAAGAGATGTGCTGACACAAAATATTCAAGGCTGCAAAGAAAACCTGAGTATGGAATACCAAAAGCTTCCATCTGTCCACTTCCTCCTCTCACTATCTCCCTCTCCCCTTCCTCGTGTCAGGAGAAGGGTAAGTCTACCAAGGCCAATGATTTAGTCTAACTGAAGACACAAGGAAATGAACAGGTCACCCAGGAGTACTACTGTCATGTTTAATAAACCTTGTCATTGAAATGTGAGCAGAATGCAACAATTCCACAGTGAAGATATTTAGAGTCAATACAATGCAGGCAGGCAGAAAATATTCTAAAAATATTAAAGTGGTGTGTTAAAAAATAGGTTGAAAACAGCCACTATGTCCATTCAGACACTCTAAGTAAGCTTTTTAAGCTTCATGAGCTTTACTCTAATCTGTAGTGTGGCAGCACATATTAGTAAAGTACAGACTGTCCTGTTTATGTTGTATTATATATGTCCTTGTAAACTGCGAAAATCAGATAAAGCAAACAGTGATATTTAAAATCTTGGGATAAAAATGTGATGTGTAAAAAATGCTAAATTTTACAATGTAATGAATCATTACAAATCAGTTTCCTTATTATTGATAGTTCTAATTCACTGAAACCAGCCTTACCTGGTTCTTCAAATCCAGCTTGGGACAGGGCCGCCCCCCGTTGAAAGGTTTTTCTTTGAGCCACTTGGACCTGATTTTTAATCCGCTGCCACAGGATGCACTGCAAGCTGACCAAGCTGACCACTCACTGAGTTTACAGTCCAGAGCGCAAGGGATGTGGCAAACCTCCATGTTGTAGCCTGAAATTGAAAGTTGGCGGTAAGAAGAGGAATGTCTGATTCAGACTCTGTTAGCAGCTGTAGAGAGGATCACACTAATAATGGCAGACAGACATGCTGCTGGCCAGCACTGCCCCATTGGACTTACTTTCTGTGACATCAACAGCTAATGAGCCGAGTAATGAGCGTGTCATTTCTACCCTACACCAGGGGTTTCCACTGCGTATTGTTTAAAGTTTTGCATCCTTGTGTTCTGAACTTTTTTTTTCTGGATAATATTATTAACATAGTTTGCAAAGTAACAATTCCTACTCATTAAAATGTGTAGAAAACTAACATATATCAGCTGCATAAAATGAAAGGTGTTTTTGTTACTAAAAGAGTTTTATTACATAACAAAAGCTAAAATCTATCTTAAAATGAAAACTCCTGGTTATCCTTTTCCCACTATACCCCTGACACTTTCAACTGTTCGTCAAGTTTTTGCAGAAGTCATTAATTTTACAATATGTCTAATTTATATGATCAAGTAACTGTGTTTGCTAACAAGAACATAATGTCAGGTTCAGGTATTAACATGAAGAAAAAAACATGTTTTCCTGTAAATTTATTAAAAACTATAATCTGTGCATTATTTTTTTTATCAATCATACCAGAGTCTGTGCAGAGCATAGGGTTAACCAGGTGTCCTTGCTGGTTAACGCAGGCCACTGCTCTGTAGCGGAGACCTTGGCCACACTCTTTCACCTCACGGTGGCTCATCCAACCCTGCAATGACCTATGAACTGAAGGATCTGGCAGGATGCAGGCAGACCAGTTCCCGTACGGCTGAGATAAAAATTCCTCACAGGAACACGCCTCTGTCTCCTCCAGTGGGTACAACTCCTCATTCTGGCAATGTTCCTTCTTTTTGCTGCGACCTATGTGGAAGATGGACACAACAATGGGAACCTGTTACACTCAGTGCATAATTTAGACTGTGTGAAAAGGGCTGGAGGCCAACTTTGCCCACCCCACTGGAATTGAGGCTGAGCTGCTGAATGCATAAATAGTTTTATTGTGTGGTTTTACAAGAGTTGATAGAGAGCCAACGAAACATTGTTCATCAACTGGAAATGACAAAGACAGAGCTCTGATCAAATATTAAAAGAAAAATATGAACTACAGTCACTTCTGATATGATTTATTTATGACCATGTATTAATTATCTTCATTCAGGTAGGTGAAAAGATGAGTTTAACAGTCACAGAGTCTAAATTGTCCATGCGTGTCACTGTCTCTTTAAGGAACAGAAGTTACAATCACATACACACAACTTATATCAGCTGCTAACTCAACAGTTTCCACTGCAAACAACAGTTTGTACAGCATTAAATTTTAAAAGCAAAGCTCTTATTTACATTGACCTGTATATAAAATATTTATTGCAAACCAACAACTTTATTAATAACCATTCAATGATTGTTTTATACTTGAACTTTTGGCAACTAAGCTTTTATCAGTTTTTTATCTATCTATTGTCCATCGCCATTTTACATTCTAGTTTTGATTACACCAAGTGATCTAAAGTTTTTTGATGCTATTTAATTCCATACTTGCAAAACTTCCAATTGTGTGCATCATTACAGCGTCCCCGGTGTATTTCCTTATGCCACACCAGTGCCTGTATGTTTGTCTTCCTCACCAATGTTTTGTAACTAAAATGTGGTTTTACTTTCTTTTCCCATGTTTAAATTGGTAATGAACTTACCCATCCCTTTTATTAACTGCTTGTCCAATTCAGGGTTTTAATATGTTGCTGGAGCCTATCCTAGCAGCGTTGCGGGCGAGAGGCAGGGTACTCCCTGAACAGGTTGCTAGTCCATTGCAGGGTCGACAGGGAGAGACTGACAACTACTCATATATATATTCATTCTTATGGACAACTTAGAATAATTGATTAATCGAATATATGTTTTTGGATGGTGGGAGGAAGCTGAAGTACCTGGAAAGACCCACACTAACATGAGGAAAACGTGGAAACGCCACACAGAAAGGCCTCTCCCACAGCTGAGGCTCAAACCAGCTACTTTCTAACAGTGAGGCCACAGTGCTAACATACTGTGACACCGTGAAGCCCTGGTAATGAACTCTAAAAGTGTTTTTGAGCTGTAAAGCTGTAGCGTGTAGACAACATAGTATTTAATTTTACTGAAACCCAGTTACACCGTTGTTAAAATTAGTATTTTTCTAATATTTAGTAAGATTTGAATTTTTTTGGATCAATAATGACTCAAAACACATTATACAGGATAAAATTCAGTATCATTTTCATGCTGTAGAGATAAAGTACATACTTTAAGGATGTGAAAGTAACCCTGGATTTTATTCTGCTCATAATCAGGAGATGGACAGCAGCTCATAAAGCAGAAGCTGGCAGCAACTTGCATTTACATAGCAACTCTAGGCAGGTTAAATCAAATTTACAATGACATTTAGAAATTTTAAAGCATATCACGGCACTTGACACTAGTTTTTTTTTTTCATATTTATTCCTTGCCCACCTGGTTACATGTATATGGAGAAATAATGAAATATATTTTTGTGCCATCCTCTCCATGGGATGTGGAGCTCATCGCTGCCTATCAAAATCCTTTTGCTCATCTGAAATGAAAATCCTCCTAATTTCTTGATTATTTCTTTAATGATATAAAATATAGAGAATTAATATGCAAGTTCCTTCACATTCCAATCTAATGAATAAAATGGAAATGAAGTGATAAAACATTAATTATCATGGGCTCGTGCTATCTGTGTGAGTTGCAATCAAAGTGAATGTAAAAACTGGCTCCGCTTCCCAAATATGAATCTCTGTTTCATCTGAGCTTCTTCTGATTAGAAACTGTATTTAGGTGGTTAGCTTTTGAAAATCACTGCTGATTTTTGCTTTTCTTGAGTCCACGAAGAAGCAGACTGGCTCAGAAACTGGTCGTTTCATTACCCTCGCCCACATCTGAGTCCAAACAGCAGCTGTGCACAGAAACCAAGCAGCTAAATGTGGCATCGTACATGCATTAGTAACATTTCATAAAGCATTACCAGAGAGCAGAGTGACAATAGCAAGTTTTTTTTCTTTATGGTACTCTGAATAAAGCTGAATTCACACTTGGATAAAGACCATTAAGTCATCTGAAATAATGGCTTTTGTTGCTAAAACTTTATAGCATAAATGTGCTTACTGCTTTCGCCATTTGATTGATTTTTACTGCCAAATATGGCAGCCAAATGACAGACCTGTTAATGTGTTGTTATATTACAATACTTAGCACCAGAATAAATGTAATCTGTCTGTTCTGTGGCCAATCAACTCATTCTTATGTATAACCTGAATGATTGTCTTTGCAGGAATTCTTTTAAATTAACAATAAAACACATCATAATGAGCAGAAGATATAGACTCAACCTGCTTGTCTGGTTTTTAAATATCCCCAGGGAATTATTAGACCTTTTCTCCAGCACATGAAACTTTCATTTTTCCATCTATTTTTATGCCTTAAAAAAGTATGGAGCAAACCTATGTTTATTATGTCACTAGCTCATAAAAGGTTAAATCGGAGTTATTGTTTTTCAGCAGACTGTAATAGGAAATTACTTGACTACTAACATAATTTCTGTGTAGTTGAAAGGACAATACTGGCAGTGAGAGTGAAAAGTGAATTCTGTCTGAGTAGAAAAATATTTCCATTCATCCATCTAGTGTCTGTACTGCTTATAACACTGAAGGATAGGAAGTAGCTGGAGCCCATTCCAGCAATCACAGGAAAAACACAAAGAGGCAAACAACCAGCCACACACACATTCTCTCATAAGGACAATTTCAAATGACTAATCAAGCATAAATACATGTATTTGAATGGTGAGATGAAGTCAGAATACCCAAGAGAACTCTTGCTAACATGGGTAAAAGATACAAACTCCACACAGAAAGGCCATGGTTCCAACAATTATTCAAAATATATATTTTCCTAATGGACATTATTCTATTCCATTATTTTTTATATTGCTTTATTGCAATGCAGTTATTTTATTTATAATAATTATTATTATTGTTATTTATCATCACAAGGGCATAGGTTTTGATTCATGGGGTTTCCATCACTGAAGCTACAATAAGACAATGCAAAGCTACACAAATTGATACAGTTAGATCATTACTCAGAGATGGCACTGTCACTTTGTAATAAAGTCCCACAATTCCCTCTTTAGAATGACCATGAATCTGACACATTTTGCTATGCATCCGTTCATCATTTGTTGTCTCTGGGCATGCCCTGGTTACAGAACTACATCATAATAAGGTCTTTCTTTCTTTCTTCATCAATAAACTCATTTATAATCCTTAGGACACATGTTGGAAGTCAGCCATGTGATTTATCAAGATACATACTCCTAAAAAATATAAAAATTTAAGTGAACAGAAGTGAATATTGTATTTTGAATGTAAGTGTCAACCTCTACAAGTCCTTAGTCAAATGACTGGAAATGACGGAGTTGGATGGATGAGGATCATCAGGAATGTAATGTAATAGCTGTAGTTATTCCTGTCAGGAAATGCAATTTTGAGTACCTGGACAAGAAACAAATACATCCTTTGCAACTGCTCTGACTGCTTCATATTGATTGATCGCTTGCCTTCCTTTAGAGAATAATATTACATAACTAAGAGCTCCTTTCTACTCACGCCATTTTATCCCACAAGTACAGCAGCTGCAACTAAAAGTAGTACATGTTATTTAAGAATTACTGACAACAAGCAATATTATACTGTTCTGTTTTCCTCTAGTAACTTTTTCAGTGATTTTAACAGGATAGATTGTGTTGTAAACAAGATGTCAGTGGGTCAGAACAAGTTTTGAATAGCTACAAAAATTAATATGTCAAGCAAATCTTAACACAGGCAGGCACAAAAAAATTACTTTCTTCTTTCCGTAGCCAGATGTCACAGAAATACATGTTAAAATTAACACTGTGAAAAACATTTTCCTGTTTTTTAAAACATAGCTATGCGATTTAAAACACATCTTTTATGCCGGCTAATCAGAAGTCACTGCATCTTCAAATGCTAAAAACGAAGCCCCTCAAGCTGCTGTTGTTCAGCACTTTTCAAGGCTCTGATATGAGTCTGCATTGCAATCAAAACATGAGGGATTTTGAGATTTTTTGCTTCTTCTTTTATGAACGTGTTGGATGATGGAGATTTTATCCACATCCGTGCCTGAAATGGTTGCGTGCCGGGCACATTTTTTATTTAATGAGTTCAATTATATAGTAAAATTCCATAAAAGCTATTCTCCAGTCCTCATATGCAAGGGCATTATGTATTTCCATATTTTTTTTATCAATAAAGCTATACCTGACAATGAATCTAAGAATATACATAGTAGTAAACGTTTCTGTCATCAGCTTCCAATCTGTCCTCCATTCAGCTTGCATCCAACCTTCTACACACATCAAAGTGTTCTCATTGAACCTCTGAATCCATGAAACTCACTGATTTCACTGCAGTTTCAAATATTATCTCAGAAAGTTTCAGAGAACAGGTTAGTTGTTCAACAGGGAGGATTGAGGCTGCTATCCACTTCAAACAGAAGAAAACTAATTAAAGTTGCCATTTTCCCAGACCAGGTTTAGTAGAGGCAATGAGTCAGTGTCCTCCCTTTTATTCATTATGTGAAATCTAATGACGCACCAAAAGAACTTATACAGAAAATAAAAACAAACCATGTGGTCCAGCTCCAGTCCCTTTTCTGAACATGAAACTTTCTCTTCTCCACTCCTCAAATTGACTTTTTTCTCATCTTTACTTCTTAATATGTTGCTCTTTCTGTCGCTCTCCTCGTCTTTGACAGTATCCGTCTATTTCCACTGTAGTTTTTGTTTCCTATCGGTAAATGTGTCAACTTTTGCATAATCTTTAAAGCGACATGGTTTGATTATTACACATTATTACCCTTAATTTGAAACCACAGATTATTCATCACATTGTTAATCAACATTAACTAACTAGGAAAATCTGCACCAACAAATCACACAGAGTGAGCCTCTACTGGCAAGCAATTAGTGGAGGTACCGGACCATGACCATCCATCATCATTCAGCAGAAGTCCCATTCATTATACATTCAATGTGCTTTTAACTTGTATTAAGGGGCCACATGTGGAAACTGAGTTCACCTGAGGAAAGTCAGGCAGCTCAGTTTCTCTACGAGGTTGGGTTGCAGACAGTGTTTGTGTGAAACACCAACGTGTATGGTATCAGAGCAGAATGCAGATGCCTGTTTGATAAGGCCTCAGCTGGTCGTATTTTGACTATATTCATATTGATTGTTTTATTTGTGGTGCAATTGTTTTTTTCCTCAATGGTATGAGATGCTTTTGACAAGTGAAAAATGTTGGTTCACCAACATTAGATATGTAACAGCAGCCATTTGTAGGTTGACATACATAATAACATGTGAACATTAAACTTTACTGTCCTTTCTGCCAGAGTCTGAACATGACAAAAGCACAGTCCCCCAAAGTGTGTGACAATATTTATTCCTTCATTTCTTATATCAATACATTAAGGGTTGTAAGGAAGCTGGAGAGTATCCCAACAATTAGTTCAACACAAGAAAAAAAAAAATGGAATAAGTTTTATATTTGAACCTAAAACCATTATTTGGCTATTGAACAAAAAAATGTAGATTTACTTTTTATTGACCTTTTTTTTTTAGTTATTAATGATTGTAGTGCAAATGCAATGAAAGACTGCACAGAGGTGCAGTTGGTTAGCATTGTGGCCTTACAGTAAGCAGGTTGCTGGTTTGAGCCTCGGCTGTGGGAGTTTTGGAGTTTCTACGTTCTCCCAGTGTATGTATGGGTTTTCTATAGGTACTGAATGCTTTGTCCCACCATCCAAAGACATGATTTTAGGATGATTGGTCAATCTAAATTGCCCTCCAGGAATGAATGTGAGCGTGAATAGTTGTCTGTCTCTGTGTGTTGGCTCAAATGGCTGCTGGGATAAGCTCCTGTTTGGATTATTGGATTAGGCGGTTAAGAAAAAAACTGACCGGCTGAAGACTGATTGTAGTGCATTGTGCTATTACTGAATCCACCAGGAGGCACAAAACCAGTTTTAGATTGTATACAACAAAAGTTGAATTTTCACTATAAAACAATGCAAACATTTTTTGGAAACATTATGTATGAATTATGTTATAAATGGTTACATGGGGTTTTATATATATATACAGACCTAATTAGATGTTTAAACGTATTTGAATTTAAAATAAATAAATACATAAATAAACATGACAGATTAAGCACAATACATGCATGTAAAAAGAACAGATGGTAACATATTGTTTGTTTCTTCATACAGATTTCGATTGTTGATCATTTTCTTGCTGCTTCTTTAAACTGAGTCCTGCGCGTCCCTAAGGAACAGAGCCTTTCAGCGTTTTAATGAAATGAAGTCTCCAAAGTAAAAACTAATTACACTGTAATTGTCATAATCAACGTAAAAACCTCCCGTGCTGTAAAATGAAACGATTGTAGGATTTTTCAGACCAGAGCCAGATGGGAAGCTGATAGACACCCATATATAACCATGGTTAAAAAGTTACACTGCTGCTTTGCTAATCCTGCAGTACTTTTCCACCTCCATTTGTTTCATGAGTGCTCAGTCTCCTGAGCTCCCATCTGTCTCTGAAGTGGGTCTTATTGCAAACATTCCTCACAGAGTGTGAACTTACTGCTGTCACACTCCAATTCGCCAACAATCTGTTCAATTGAACTACTGCTGGTTGTTGATTGAAAAGTACCAGTGCGACATCACTTCACTTTGACAACCACATTACTGGTAAAAGCAACTATAGGCCTCAGGCACCTAAACCAGTCAGCAACTTGTTTTACATTTATACATAAATCTTTTTTTCTTGTTTTGCCTTAGAAGTCCTTATTTGCCGAACAAATGTGCAATTCCCAGCATTGTACATTTTTTTTTATTCAACACGGCAAACTTAGCGCATTAAAAACGGAAGCATTTCTATACACAACCAGTCCGAAATGATACACGTGAGGTACTTAAAAGCTTTTCTCAGACAAATTGTACTCTTAGTAATTGTGAATGGTGCGGTAACAATGCTGGATAAGGAAGTTAAACCATTTATCTGCAGTTAAGCTTTGACAGACACTCACAAACTCTGCTCTCTGATCTGTGGTGGAGATAATTCATACAACTTAATGTTTGAATCCCCATGCACCACTCAGCATGAAGCTGAAAAGTGTAGCTCAACTCAACAAAGTTTGAGAAAGTGTTAGAGGCATTGATTGCACTTTTATAATCTTCAATGCAATTCTTTTAAATGAATCATGTTGTAAATTGCTCTAACAATGACATAATTTGGGTGCCATTCTCACTTTTGAGTGTAAAACTATTAGTGTAATATTTGTCATTAATAAAGATTTTTCATGATGAATCTTTTTATTTTTATTCTTTAAGACAGTTCAGGATTTTATTATAATGTTACAATCATACTACAATCCTTCATATTTACACAGAAACCATTTTCAATGTAGGTTTTCTCTTGTTAAACAGAGTATTTCAGCCTTACTTGCTACTGTGAAATTTCAGCATAATAATCTCCGTGAAAGATCAGATGCATAACAGGAATCTAACCCAGCATGTAGTCAACAACGAACAGCAAAACACCCTCCAGTGCTGCTGCCCACGAGCATTAAATACACCTGAGCAACAGCTACAGCCAGCCAGTCAGAAAGAAATAAGCAAGCTGATATTTTTGGGCTACTGTGTTGCATCCAAATACACACAGCTAGAGGTGGTAAAGGGTGTACAGAGGATATGTATTCTGGGCAGACTAATGGCAGAAAGATACATATACATCAGATATAGTAAGAAATTCACACCTACAGGCAGTTTGAATCACCAGCCAGCCTAATCTGCATGTCTTAGACTTCATGGAATTGAAGCTCCTGAAGGTATCACGCATTGAGCAAACATGCAGATTTCTTCCAAAAAAGCAGCAGCCGCACAGTTTTAGAGTAACTGCTAAAAACAGAGTAAATCCAACATACAATCACCAATTTAAAAAAGCTCATTGAAGAGAAATACACAGTTAGAGGTGTGATATTAAATCTGTTGTATGAGTCTCTAAAGCAGGTGTGTCCTGGACATCAGGCAGATGGAAGTGTTCTACGCTGACTAAATAGCAGAAAGCAATGCTGAGCTTTTAGTCCAGAGTAGTTTCTTTAGGGAACTGTTTATGTGGGTAGTCTTTTTTTAGCTTCCTTCAAGGGTTTAATATAGTATTTATCATTTTCATTCATTTTCTTTTCCAAATGACATGCCACAAAGGACATATTCAATCAATTATGAAAATAACTATTATATACAGGAGACAGAACTCAATGCAGACCTATTGTTGTCTTTAAACTGGGCTTCATTCAAGCTGGAAAATGTCCTTAATGTCTGCCAATCCACCGAAACATGCTGACTTTTGCTGATAAGAATGGATATTCACACTTCAATTCAAGAGCCATGCACTGCAACTGAGCGACATTTTGTTGAACAGCCAGTTTAAATGACTTTCAGTTTAGATTTTGAGAATACACTGAGGAAAGGCTCAATGAGGCTGCATAACATAGCATCAGTATCTAAGCATGAGCTTGATATGCTGCCAACTTCAACCAAACACTGAAGCATAAAGCCCACAGTTAGTTCATTTCCCATCAATCTCCCTGACAGAAAAATTTAAGTAGGCGGTAAAGTTGGCATGAACGAGTTGAAGCACTGACCTATTATGACTCTTATAAACCAATGAACACAAGAACACATTTTTCCAACGGAAACAGTAAAAAAAAAAAAAAGTTAACTCTGATGCCAAGTGTTGGTTTCTAAGAGCATTAAAGAGGGAGACAGGGTATGTTTACCACAAACCTCCGGCATCAGATAAAATATTCATGAGGACAAATAGTATCCAGTATAGTTTGCAACCACAGCATGTAATTCAGATTTTGCCATCTGCACCAAAATAGGGGATTATGAGCAGTGACAGGCCTAAATTAGACCCAATAGAAACACCACAGGGACAGTGGAAAGTTATACTTAGCAGGGATTCACTGAGTGAGAAGATGCAGTACATTAGACGTCACTGTGTCTAAAAGCAGAAGCTTTGCAGGACATGAAGAATGAGTTCGTAATGCCAAAAGAAGTATGAATAAATCCACTGTGCTGCCTTTGTGAGATTGATAAGCATCAGAGCATACTGATATACGCTTCCTACCGGAAGCAGCTGTAACCTCATACTTTGTAGTCAGACATGACAAACGCTTTCATCATCTCCACTTTAATTTATTTCCAAAGTCACCGCCAGCCATATCAATAAAAGCATGCAACAAGAATGTGAGAGTGTCTGACCTTAGAGGACAAACATATTGTTCCACTAACAAAGATAAAACAGCTGCCTTGAATGATGTTTGTGGTGTGCTTACCTGTGAGTGAGCGCCTGCGAGTTCGTGAGCTGTCACATCCAGCACATTCAGAGAACGTGGACCATGCAGTCAGTGTGCAGTCGTCCTTGCAAGCCATTCGACATTCTCTGATCTGAAAGGGCATGGGGCCAGCCCATCGGAGGCACTCCATCATGCTGGCCGACTCTCCATACTCTCCAACACAGCTGACTCCTGCGAGCGCAGCGAGAGGTAAAAACATAATTACAACAGCATACATGGAAAGTACAAGTAAAAATTATTTGTTTTAAGGAAACATGATGAATATATGCTTGAAAGCATTTTAGTATCTAAATAGGAATCAACATGAAAATTTTAACATCTCTGTCACCCTTTAAAGGTCACTTAACCTATGTATGAAGATTTGTCTTTCCAAAACCATACTTACAGTTAGTACTTTATTTCATTCTCAAAAACTACAATGCATGTCTTTTTTGTGCACATATGGGAATTCTCAAGCTTCCTCATTATTAACTTGACATAAAACTGCATATTTTTTAAACTGGAAGAGGACAGTTAAAACTCATAACTAAGCCATTTTATCCTTGATGGTCAAAGTGGGAAAAAAGCAGCGTTTTTGTTGTGCTGGAATAAACAGCACATTTCTGTCAGCAGGTCTATGTTTCATTTACCTTAAGGAACAAACAACCTTTTAAAGTTCTGCCACTCTGGCTTTGATATTCATTAGTCTCCATGAGTTTACTTGAGTTTTTGAAGAAAAACTGTATTTTAGAGAAATATCTGAGAAAGCTTATGTAAAGATCATTATTGACCTTGGATGTAATTTGGATTCACATCAAACTTTCTGATTTGGTTTTACTGGATCTTTATGCCACATTTGATACAATACATCACCAGATATTATTAAATAGACTCAAAAGTCTGATGGGCCTCATAATACTAGTACATAGTACTGTTCTTAAATGGTTTTACTCCTATCTCACAGATAGACAAATGTTTTTAAGTATGGATACAAGCTCCTCGAGAACACATAAATTTTAGTTTGGTGTTCGCAATGGATCAGTTTTCGGCCAAATGCTTTTTAATCTATATATTTTACCTCTTGGGGACGTCATTAGGAGACAGTATTGAATTCCACAGTATGCTGATGATACGCACCTTTACATCACCGTGTCTCCTGATGACTTAGAGCCAATTGATGTTCTTTTAAAATTCATTTTAGATATAAAGTCATGGATAAGAGAAGATGTCTTACAGCTCTACAAGTACAAAACTGAAGTTTTAATTATTAGTCCTAAAGACAAGAGAGAGAGAGATCATATCACACAAACTGTAGAATTTATACCTTCTCAATGTGGGAGAAACCTGGGTGTACTTTATGTCTCTGAGCTGAATTTTATTCCTCATATAAAAAATGTCACAAAAACAGGATTTGCTGTTGTGGCTCCTGGTGTGGATGAATCCCATTAGTATTGTTTCCTCACATCAACATCAGAGCTGAGCCAGATATTTTGCTTTTCTTTTTTTTTTCCTAGTTACAATTTAAGTTTGGGAACCATGTTGGGAGTGGGACGGTTGTG
>JBAMIG010000013.1:18135706-18148834 GCA_037177335.1 Kiunga ballochi | reverse complement strand
GTTTTATTTTGACATTATGAATTACGACATTAAGATTTCAGGTTAAGGCTTTTTTATCATTTACATTTTCTCACCATTCTAACAAGCTAGAAATATAAGCTTATCAACATGCTTACATAAATTTCTCCTTTTGTTTGCTCAGTTCCACACATTCTACAACATTATCTCACTCATAACAGTATTTTACATCAGGTTCTGCTTAACAACTTGTTTCACCTTGTGATGTTATATTGCCATTGAATTAGGTTGACTGCAGATAAGAAAACACTTAATAAGTAGCACTTTTACCTATACACTGGACATACGTGGAGTAATTCACATTCCCTTTCCTCGTACAGTGTGTCAGGACACTCTTGACCTCCATTAGCAGGCCTCTGAATGATGGTTCTGTAGCGTGACTGCATGGCAGTGGTTGTATTCTCTGCAGAGCATGAAACACAATCTTCACAAACAATTGACATACAATGAGATTATTTCCACGGTTGAATTTATGTGAGCATTTTGTAGAGTAAAAGAAAGAAAAGAAGAAATGCAACATGTATGTTGAGTGTGCCGGAAAAAATGAAGATTCAAAACTGCCGGTTCAGTCAAACATGTGAGAGAAGCAGAAAAACAAGTGGGCTCAGGATTGATCTAATTCTCAATAGCTTGCCCTTGATGGTTGTGATGTCCTCCACTGCGCCGCAGTCTGTTTTCGGACAGAGTACCCTGTAATGGCTTCATTTGGCTCGAGAGTCAAGCCTCATTACACAACACTAATTACTAAACATTGAAAATGGTGCAATTAAGAAAGTGATTACATCATCAGCAGGCCCAATGGACTACAACATATTTACAGAGATGAGATGTCTGCTCAGTTCTTCTAAAACAATTACATTTTAAATTTTCCAAGATACTCCAGTACACATACTGAAATCCATTAAATATCCATTTTGCTCTTCATGTGTCAGTTTACTGTAACGGTCACTTAACACTGTCATCTACAATAAAACATAATAATTAACCACAACAAGGCATATTCATCTGGCAAATTGGCATTTTTCTTTTGTGGCATTGACACTTTATCAGGTGACTTGTCAAAATACTTGAACAAAGAATTCATCATTAAATATGTTATGTATGCTGCTACAGCTGTGTTTTAGGTCTCCCCTCCAATGTTCTTTAATAATTTATTCTTAAAAATAGTATGGATTCTGATGTGAAACTGAATTAAGATTGTGGATATTATTATTATCAAATTTACTTATGATAGCTTGTGTAACAAATGAATAGAAAATACTAAAATAACTTACCTGGAATGCAGCTTGATGGGCAGGAGGTCCATTCACTGAATGGGGTCACTATGCAGTCTTTCATGCAGGGAAGGGAGCAAGGTCGGACAGTCTCTGGGCGGGAAGAATCTGAACATCTAAGCATAAAGACAAAACATTATTTCAAATAAATTTTCACTTTGATAATATTGCAAATGTCCAGCTTTCCAGAGGTAAAAAAAAAAAGGCTGTGCAGTGGAACAACTGCTATATTAGTAACTCCACAGAAAACATGACAAAAGACCGTGCTGCAGGCATTTTTTTAAATGCAAGCATGTTTTTCAGTTCTTTTCCAGGCTAAATCTATTACTCTATGACAAGAATTAGCTTCATACTAGACATGGGCAATATTATCAGCTGATATCAGCATTAAAATGTAATACTGAAAAATAAAACTATCAATTCAGCTGTCAGGTTTTACACAGCATATACAATATATATTTAAACAGTCTTCTGTATAAGTATCTATAACTGAAATTGCACAAACATAAAGGTTTTTTTTTTATAGTTTACAATATATATCTACAGACATTGCTTTAAAGTATTTACATGAAATTATTTCTTTACTGGGGGCTCAAAATATATTGATATCAGTAATTAGGGCTTGAAAAATATGGAAGGCTATTTCAGATATCTGTTAAAAAGCCTATATTGAACACCCATAATTCATTAAATATTTTCTGTTTCATATGTTATCAGTTTACTACAAAACTATGTTACAAAGAAAAATATTCATGTAAATGGTGTCTCTGTCATCTTTTTCTCTTTTTACATCAGTAAATTCACTGCAATGACCAATCAGAGTCAAACACCCCTGTGGCCTGATGCTGGATAGGCTTCAACACCCTCCACTGTCTGTGAGCTGGATTAATTACATATGGAGAAAGAATATATAAATATTTTTTACTCGAAGGGGTTGGTTTTTTTTTAGGTCTACAAAACTTGATGGTAATAATAATACCTGATAAGGTACAATGTTGCAGAAACAGGTAGCAGTTTTAGAAATAAAATATTTACTAAAATCCTGTAAGCTTCAGTAAAGATTTGAAAGGTAAAACATAAAGGATTAGTCAAGACAGCTTTGCAGCTTCAGGCTGAGGGTACAATTTATGATGAACTGAAAAAAGATGGCGAGTGATTTGTCTTTGTACTAACAGAAGCTAGAGGGCTGTTTTGTAGCTACAAATAAGAATGCAAATGCATTCAGGAGAAAAATAAATAAATCTTTTTAAAGAGAAAAAATGTAAAAATCAATCAACGCATTGTTAATTAAAAAAGTGCTAACTTACACATTCCTGTCATGTTAGCGGCACCATTACAGTTCAGAGAATTCTTCAGTGACTTCTAGCAATTTTCCAACCTTTAAATAGAAAGTAATTATGCATTTCCTTTCTTTTTGGGCTGGTATAGAGCTTGTGTGATGCATCTACAGCCCTTTGGCTGTGTGGTATTTTTTGTGTTGGGAGTAAGAAACTGTTACAGATTAATGCGTCTATGTAAAATCAAATAATTCATCAGCTTTGATGTCTTCATCAACCAGCAGGCAAACACCTCCTCCTCAGCATGCAGAAACGCACGCATAGACCAACATTTCTTTTCAGACAGTGACTTCCTTTGCCCGACGACCAGATCCAGGTTTCACAAGAGACCCAGCATGGGGCCACATCCCACCAACTACAGAAAGCCAGCACGCTCAGGAATGAGATCAAAGTCTGCCAAGGCATAAGGAGGCAGGATACATAAAATCCACCCATCCCAAGCGTTATCCCATCTCTTTTCTCTCTCTTTGCACTGATGCATGCCAGAGGGCATGGCAACGCAACAGAGCGGCTGTGGGAATATTCTGTAATATGCCTAAAATGAGGGTGTTAGACTTAAATTCAAGGACATGGAGTTCAGTTGTGACAAGACTGGCTGAATTCGAGGTTGCATATTATTTCTTTTAGGAAGCAAAGAAATAACCAATAAATCAGCTAACAAAAAAAAAAACCCATAAGCATAGAATTTAATTCACATTCTCTCTTTAGATAAATGTCCTTATTAATATAAATAATATATAATAAACATTATATATATTATAAATAATAATGTGTAATATTATATATAATTAATACACAGTGGTGCAGTTGGTTAGTGGTCTCACATTAGGAAGGTTGCTGGTCCGAACCCCGGCTGTGGCCGTGGTCAAATAAGAAACCTTTTTGTGTGGAGTTTGCATGTTCTCCCCATGTTAGTGTGGGTTCTCTCCGGGTTCTCCGGCTTCCTCCCACTATCTAAAGACATGCAACTTGGGGATAGGCTGATTGGAGACTCTAAATTGCCCATAGGAGTGAGTGTGTATGGTTGTGTGTCTGTGTGTTGTGTCCTGTGATGGACTGGTGACCTGTCCAGGGTGTACCCACCCCCCTTGTCGCTCGATGACAGCTGGGATTTGCTCCAGCCTTCCCACGACCCTGTTGATTGAATAAGCGGTAGAAAATGGATGGATGGACCTAATATTATACATACATATTATAATAACTATTATTATATTATTTTCCTACAGATCTTTGACTAATGCATCAAAATATAAGTAAATGTAAAGAAAAACAACTTTTGTTGAGCCATTGCTTGCAGCTGATATCATTGCCCAGAATATTATTAGTCTGGATATTTGCTGTCTTGTCAGCCTGGATATTTGCTGTCTTGTCTGCAACACTAGCTGCATTAAAAAGTTGTGTTTTGTTTTCCTCATACAAAAATCATTCAGAAAAACTGACGGCAGTTCTTCAAAGTCACACTACGATATTTCCCAGGGTATAAACAGCCAAAAACACAGAATCAAAGCTATGCCTTCTGCTTTGACTCGGTGCTTCTTGTCTTTTTGTGTAAATATATGGTAATGTTTTAAGTTATGTAAAACGGTCTACTCTGTATTGACACAATGAATGTGACATAGTTTAGTAGGAAAGAACAAAGGCCCATGTCTACAGAATGAGTGCACAAATTCACTTGTCACATTGAAAATCATCTATGATGAATAGCAACATACAGGTGTATGTTCCCGGTGCTGTTCCATTAAATGGACACTCCTCAGGCATATGAATAGGAATGAAGTGATTGAATTTGCAGCACCATGTACGGGCGAGATCTGTTGGTGGAGCAGAAATGACAGCTTTCATTAAAGCTTTTGTGGTGGGAGACTAGACGGGTATAAGAAAAAAAGGCTTTCCATAATCCATTTTATGGCCCTGTCAATAATATATTGAGCCAAAGAAGGGCAAACTTTGTGAATTATTTATAAATCTGTCTTACTGGTGTGGGCTTTAACATCATTAAAGTGACAGCGCAAAAATCCTTAGCAGTGTTTGATACTGTATGTCTGAAAGAGGAAGATAATGGGGGAAAGAGAAGCAAGATGAATCTGTAGTTTATACACACATGAAACACACACACCTACACAAGGAAAAAAGCTAACTAAACACATACAGAAGAGCTTCACACGCTAAACTTTGAGGAGTAGATAGTTTCACTCTGCATAAACTACTCTAGAGTGTCTCCAAAATAGCAACACATGGGCTATATTTAATTAAAACATTTTTAGAACATAAGATTCGGTTTTCAAAATCTGTTTCCTACAGGAAGAGCTTAATCACATCTTCACTCCTCACACATTATTCAATATCTATCGCTCAAAGGACCCATTTCCTGGTATCTAAAAGTAATCAAAGCTCCACTGAAGGATGGGGAGGGAGAGAAAGACATTCAGACAGGAAGTTAAATGTCTTGTCTGACAAACAGAATTGCGATTATTCATTTTGTTCGGACAGAATACAACACTTAGTGGGCAGACAACGATCACACATTACTTGTTAAAAAGAAGTGCAGAGAGTTGGGACAGATTTTCAGGATAATGGTACACGAGTGTTACCAATGGAAATGATGATGTGATGTAATGGAAAAAAAAAAGGACACTCAGAAACAGAACAGCTTCAAAACTGCATTACTGGTCAAAAGTTAGGACACGCTGTCCTTCAAACTGGATAGTGTCCCCAAACTTTAGTAGTGTAAATTACACAGTTACTGTCAAACAGAGAGCACACCTTTTACTTATAACAGGACCGACATTCATCTTTGTGCAGTTGACTTTGCGCCTCTGGACACCGACACCACAGGTGGAGGTCCCATTCCAGAGGCTGCTTCCATTCAGGCTGGGGGATGTATCTCCAGTACAAGGACCCCATGCAGACGCCTCCCAGTAAAACACCACGCAGGGATGTTCATTGCAGACTCGCCACTCCTCCAGGGCTGGAGCTGATGGACAAGCCTTCCCCTCTGCAGGAGAGCACATAAAAAAAAAAAACAGTAAATGTGTTAAAGAGTTAAAATATGTTTTAAATGATCTAACTAAGCAAAGTTTCACCTTCACCTGCACTAAAATGTGAGACAAATGGTGATATCCACTGTTACTGTTTGTATTTGTTTATGTTAGCTAAACAGAGCTAGGAGAACATAACAAGTTGGAAGAGTATGAAAGTCAGTTCAAGCTGATTCATGGACTGCCCACAGCCACAATCTTTTCCTGATTCTGCTCCCGGTGTCCCAGCTATCAGACATTTTCCAGAACTCCTCATCCATCTTAGGGTAGAAGATAGCTGGAGCCAGACAGGGATACACCCTGGACAATTCATCAGTCCATCCCAAAGCAACTTAAAAAGACAAACAAGCACATACACATACACATACACACACACACACACACACACACACACACACACACACACACACACAGAGAGTAGCCAGAGTACCCGGAGAGAACCCAAACATACATGGGTAAAACTCCCAAACTCTACACTTCAGGCTAAGATTCAGACCAGCAACCTTCTGGTTGTGAGGCTGCAGCTATCAGGTCTTTCATAACTTACAATAACCTTGAGTAAAAAGAAGATATGTTTATATATTAAATATGTCTTCAGTCTGATGAAAAGCATGTGATTCAAAAGTGAGTGTTTGCATGGACAAAATTAAACCTGGAAAGTTCAGTTTCCATTCAGTAAAGCATTTTAAAAAGTTAACCTAAAAAAGGGAAAAGAATAAGTGAGAATAACAGTATAGTAAAACAAAAAAAGGCATTTTTTTCATAGATTGTATTCCGAAAAATCACGTAGTCTGTTTACTAAAACAGTAAAAATAAAGGAGGACTTTTAGATATATTTTCTCGATGATCACCAAGTCCAGCAGCCTCTGGATTAATCTCAGTTTTTCTTAGTGAAAATATGTACAAGTTTTTGTCAGTTTTTGAGTCTTAAATGTTTGGAAACTTGTTGAAACACCTTGCTTCCCTTTTCCGCTACTTCACAGGAACATATGAAAGTCACATAATTAAATAAGAAATAGACAACGAGATGAGAATAAAATTCACCATGTTTATCATTTATTGAAAAACTTACACCACATTTATTTTGATTAAATCAAGTGGAATTAATCAAACTGTTTAGATAAGACATTTTTACTATAATTCAACTTTTAATGCATTTATAAGCAATCTATAAAAACATTGTTATTGAATAAAAACAGCTCAAAAAGTAAGAAAAACATGAGCTCCACTGGGCTGACTGGGAACTCTGACTTACTCATCTGCTTTGCATAGCCCAGTTCTCACACTCGTACAGTTGACCATATTCAGGTATGTAAAGAAAGACAGTACTCACACTAACATGTGCATTTCAGGCATTTTTGTCACAGAGTAGATAGCCAGCACCATGCCAAAGAACAACACACGTTGGAACCTGGCTTATGCTGCGGGATTCTTTCTTCAGCTGTTATTGCTGATATGTGTTTAGTTACAGGGATTATTGTGCAGCAGCCGGCTACCAAGGCTGTCTGACTTGAAAACACAAACCCTCGGAGTATGCAGAGAAATACTTGCCAGTAGGGAAGCGTGTGATTATGGATGGTCAGCTCAAACCTCAAATGTTTTCTGAGATGAAAAATGTCCACATAACAGTCTTAAATCTAAAGAAGCACACAAAAAAAAACTGCAATGTTTGAGAAACACTGATGAAGATTTAGGATCAATCAATCTTTATTTTTCATTTGGAAATTCTTCAACTAGTTTCCAATTCATGGAAAAGACAACATATTATTGTAACTGGGCAGTCTACACATAAAAATGTAGTCTTTTGTTAAGAGACTAAGAAAATAATTGTCAGTTTGCACATTTTATTTCTAAATTAAGATATGTGGATATTAGTCCATTACCCACCAGTACTTTCAAGAAAGACACAAACCAGAGGGAACTGGAATCAGATGGAAGATGTTCAACATGGTGCTCTTTTTTTTTTCCAATTTTTTCACAAATTTAAGTTAATTTTTATTGTGCCTGAACAAAAATCAACCATGTTTGGTCAATGTGATGCAGTCTGCACAGAGGAGAATTAGTTCTCCTCAGATGTTCAGCGGTGGCTTGTTAATAAAAGAAAAAAAAATCCAACACTAGCAGCTCTAGAAAAACTGACAGAGCTGCATTAATTTGTGGTGATGCATTACTGTAAGCATATACTGGCTGATAAACGTCACCAGAAAACGAGAGCAGCTTTAATCAAACACACACTCTCTGTGTATGAGCTGCACTTGGATGCATCCTGGAGAGGATACCAAGGAAATAAATAGACCTAACAATTGTGGTTGACAACACCACCTACACAAAAGACTGTTGTGTATCTAGAAATAAATAATCTTATGATGTTTATGTCATTGTGGAAAGCCAAACATGTGGTATATAATAGAGTTAAGGAAGAGATGCCTCTCACAAAAAAAAATAGAAAAACTCTTAAATGTAAATGTAAAGAAGCAAACTTTCAAGAGGGCCCAAGTCTGATTCTTAAGAGCAACTGTTCTGCAACTTTTAGATGTATAACTTCTTTAGCACATCTGAATCAAACAAAGCAGGCTTCTGCAGAGCTGAATGACATATGCATGAGGGAATTCAGCCATTTGATTCAAATTGTAAATCTGCACATTTGTAGACATTGAGGTTTGTTTTTTTAAATGTGTATTTTTTTTCCACTTGATATATGAATGCTTCATTTTTCTGTAAACATTATAGATGTACAAAAACCATTGATGTCTATGTGTTTTTATCAAAACATGATATTTAAAATATATTAAAATAAACTGCTAAAAACAATCTGAAAAAATGTAGTAGACATGAGTGTTTTGCTAGGACAACCAAATTAAAAGGTTAGGTGCACCAGTGTAACCAATACTACCAATAAGCAAGTTTGAAGCCCTCTTACTACATTACTAATCATTTACCATCAATAAAAAATAGTTTCATATCATTTTAATTTGAATTTAATTTTAATTATAATAGTAAAAAGATTAAAACATTGATTATATCAGAAATAAATCCGAAAATGTATTCATATATTAAAAAATGTATGAAAAAACAAATAATTTTATGCCCATCTAGAAAAGAGAAATATATATATATAAAAAAATTACCTTTCCCTGGAATGGCCAACACTGTACGCTTGCGGCTCTGCCTGCCCTCTGCGGCTTTAGTGGCACAGCTGTGTGAGCAGGAGGACCAAGAGGACCAGAAACCAACCACACAGTCTGAAGTACAAGCCACTTCACAGGCCTCCTCAGAGGATGGAGGATTGTTTACACAGAAGGAGCTGGGTACATCTTCTCCTGAAGAAAGTAGAATGAGAAAACTAAAATTATCATGAATTTTTTGAGACGTCAAAGTATACCCTTTATTTATCTTATTCTGACAAGAAGAAAGACACACAACTAAACTGGGACCATACTAAAATCCCATTTTAGGTACGAGATGCCTCAATCATGGATTACCAAACCGTATTCTAACCCCAGACATTACAAACTGACTGAAGCTTAAAAGGTAGTTCTTAATGTTAAAAAAAGATAAACAAACTTGGATTATTACCCAAATATTTACCATGTTTTCATTGTATCCACGATCTCATAAAATATAGATTTAGAGGCATTTTCAACTGAGAACAACACAGTGAGTCTTAATAAGAAATATAGTAAAGTAAATGGTAAAGCAAGCAGATATAATGTATCATATTATAATTTCATTGTACTGGCAACTTGTCAAGTGTGCACCCCGCCTCTCACCCAAATGGCTGCTGGGACAGGCTCCAGCTACCCGCAACCATAACTTGGATAAGCGGTTATGAAAACAGTTTGTTAGATGTTTACATGGTCTTAACAATATAAATTGTGTTTATAAAATAGATCAACAAGTATAGCAAGGACACTAACTGTAAGAAATGTACACAAAAAATTCATTTTAATACAGAACAAAGGTATTAACATGGATATACCTTATATGAACATTACACTCACACACACACACAAAGGTGTGACAACAGGAGAAGAATTGAAAGACAAACACTTCCAGCAGGCCACTGATTTGTGGTCAAACTATCAGAAAAAGACTCCATGAGGGGAGTATTAAGGCTCGACATCCACAAAATAGAGCTTTTGCTTTAAGCCTACAAATCCAGGAACCTATTGCTGTACGACAATGCTTGGTCTCATGCGGTGAGAATGTCGCAACGGTTTCTGCATGACCAAGACATTGATTGTATTGACTGGCCTTCCCATTCACCAGACCGGAATCAATGGAGCCCCCTGAGGCCTCATGTCACCACCACAACATTGCACTACACACTTTTCAGGGGTTGACTGGTGACCTGATCCTAGCCTGGGATGAGAACACTTGTCTTTTCCATCAGGAGCATGCCCAGACACTGCAAGAGATGCACACAAGCATGTTGAGGCTGCAAACACTTCTTAACATATTTTTTTCATGGTCTTGAGGAATTTCCTTAGAAATCCTACAATCAGACTTCTCTAATTTAATATTTGGTACAATTCTGATTCCAGACCTACCAATATTTTCCAAGATACTCAGAGTTTCACAAGTAAACCTGCAGTCTGAGAGCATAGCATATTTGTTTGGAAATGATGAGATCTTTGATATACAATAGAGAAAAAATGTAACTTTGATCCCAAATTTACAAGGGAGCCAATGAAGAGAGGCTAAAACTGTGGAAAGATGATCTATCCCATTAGTTCCTATCAGAATGATCCGTCAATTAGCATTTTGGATCAGCTGGAGACTTTTCTGGGAATATTTGAGACAACTCATGAAGGAGGAATTGCTGTAGTCCAGTCTAGAAGCAATGAAGGCATTGAGTAACTTTTCTGCATCACTCTGAGACAGGATGTCCTCAATTTTGAAGTGGAAAAAGGTCACAGTACCACTTTCTTTTCTGCTGGGATGCTTTGCAGCGTTGCAGCCTTTATGCTGCATGCTAGCAAATGGAGAGATTAGCAGTATGTCTGTCTCCTCCTGGCTGGACTAAGTCCACAGTACAGGTATGATGCAAGGTGGATGCCAAATTTAGCAGTTGACATGAGGAAATTGTAAAGATTTTGTGGGTGTGAGTGTATGTGTGAATGGGTGAATGTGACTGTATAGTGTAAAGCGCTTTGATTGGTCGATAAGACTGGAAAAGCGCTATATAAGTATGAGTCCATTTACCATTCCATTAACTTAGACTAATCCTAAAATCTGTGTTGCACCAGAAAATACTATTTCACAATGACCAATTATGGGTCATTGTTTTTCCCTTTTATTTCTCTTTTTTGGCCATTCACATAGAAAAGAAAAGGAAAATAAAGGAAGAGAAAAGATGCATTGTACCACATTTAGCTACCTGCTAATTTCCAGCTGATCCAAGAGTTGGTAAACAGGTAAATAAACACAATCATATAAAAAAAAAGCCATTTAAACAGCAACACTCCTGTACAATAAACTCCCCTGCAACCTGTAGTTTGTTAACATCAACCTTTACTTGGCATCCTTGAGATGTACATTGATATTAACTTCAACTGTTTTTTTAATGGTGATTTTTTGTTAAATGTTATAGGATACTCTGAATACAATCTTCTTAATGCATGAGTTTCTTCTCTCTAAATAGGATCTGAAAACTGCAGGCAACAGACTTCTTCAAGTTTTAAGAAGTTTTGGCAGCAAACACACAAAAAGGAATAATTTATTCTAAAGAATATTTTAAGGATATCTCATTTGTATTCTGGGAAAGTTTTCAAAGAAGAGGCAGCAGCTCAGGAGGACAAACAGTCGTCCTTCAACTGTAGGGCTGGAAGATCAATTCCAGGCTTGTCCTACATGCCAAAGTGTCCCTGGGTAAGACACTGAATCCCAAGCTGCCCCCCAATGTGCCCGATGTTTGTGTGAATGGGTACATGTGCCATGTAGTGTAAAGATGTCCTGGGAGTCTGCTTAGTTTAGTGTAGTCTTTACTCGTGTTTATTGTGTGATATCCCTGATGATGTGATTAACTGTGTGTGTGAAAACCTTTGAGACGACTTTGTCGTGATACTGGGGTATATAAATAAAATTTAATTGAATTATATTGAATTCAAGTGCTTCAATGGTCAACATGACTAGGAAAGTGCTATAAAAGTACAAGCTTATTTACCAGTGTGTGCCTCGGTATTCATCTTGCAGATATGTGAGGAAATTTGCATCACGGCTGATGTGAAGATGTGAAACAGACACAGAAAAAAACAAAACATATCTTTTTAACATATTAACTCATAAGGACTTTATGTAGTTAATCACATAAACTGCATATCTAAAAGTCTCCAAAACATACCTTGGATCTATTGCTAGCTTCTCTGGAGAGTTTGCCTCAAAATTTCCCATGGCATCTCTGTCGCTGAGCTCCAGAGATCGATTTCAGAAAATGCAAAGCTATCCTGATGTCAAAACAATGCCAGCAGCAGCTGAAACGTTGTTTTTAGATTTACACTTGCATTCAGCGGTATCATTAACTTGGCTGAACTCTGCCACAAAATCATGGAATATGGTTTAATGATAACAACCCTTGGGCAAAAGTAACATCAATTTGTCAGTTTTTTGTCCCCAAGCAAATGCGCTTGATACTGAGGGAAGCAGTAAACCCAGAAAGAGCAAATGTTGGAAACGCCTCATCAGATAGATGTGAAATGTTACCCTGGGGAAGTTGAAAACCTTTTGCCCATAAAGTTAGCATATTGAACTAACTGGCATGCGAACAGCAGGAAAAAAATTGTCTACTTGAAATAATGGGGAGGACGAAGGCTTTTCCATTGGGGCATTATTCCTCCCAAAAGAGGGAATACAGGTTTTCATAAGAAGAAAATTCCAGCTAAGAATATCAAAATAAGAATAGGAATAAAAGAAAATACCCCTTTTCAAGCATTTTCAAAAGCCTTAACTTGATGTGAGTGAAAGTTTTTTTTTCATAATCATAGATCTCTAAATGCACCTACTTGAGCTGAAACGGCATTTACCATAATTGTTTTGAACCAACCCTGAAATTTTAAGCTGCGTGGGAATTCATTGTCATGGTTCACTGTGGATCCCACCCAGGTAATTACTCCAGGTATGCATGCTTCATACAAAGTGAGTATAAATTGAAACAGTGTATGCACTATAGGTTTCTGATAATCCACCTCCACATTTTACAGAAACTGAGACAAAGATACAGAATTGGAAAGTGAGCAATGAGATACAGCAAGACACCATTTGAAACAATTTTAAGTGGGAGGTGCAAAGCAGAAAGTTTTATCAGGAGTTAGGGAAAGATTTATTACTTCTACTTTAACAGATATGGCAGAACATTGCATTCCTATTTCCTGCCCTTATTCCCCACATTAGCTGGGAATTCACATGTGAAGTTCCATTAATATATATATATATATATATATATATATATATATATATATATAT
>JBAMIG010000013.1:18107684-18124258 GCA_037177335.1 Kiunga ballochi | reverse complement strand
TCCCAGTGCGCCAGCCCCCCCTCCTCAGGAAAAATGTTTCTCTTTTAGCATCAAGTCAGCATAACAGAGACATAAATTTGACATTATAGTCCGATTGGTCAGTGTTGCCGAGGAAGAGTGCAGACCAAATTGTGTGAAACAATTAGCGGTGAAGTTGCAACATATTAGTTGCACACAAGTGCTTCATTTATTTTTAGAGTACAGGGCAATTAAGTATTTCACGCACATGAAAAGAAAAGGTGGCTGTGATGTGTCATTCTTCAGCTGCTATTCAGTGAATCTGATGAACCTGACGGATCTGCCAGGTTGGCTGAACCACCTGTTGGACTCAGTGTGAGAAAATAAAAGCCTCCTCCTCATTTTTAATGGTGCTAATGTTATTACACGTATGCATAAAAATATGTGTCAGGAGATTACACACAAACAGAATAGGGGTTATAGTTGCTGTAACTGAAGAATCACCTAGGGCATTTTCGAAGTAAATCTCCAATGATGTTGCAAGCTTCTTTTTCCTCGAGGGCAGGACAACGCTTCCCGTTTCCATGTTGGATCTGCGTGATTATCCGTGACCGAAGACGGTAACCAGGAGATAGATCATTGGATCGACAGGTCTTGGAGCAGTGACTCCATGATGACCAGTCAGATGTCTGACAATCTTTGGCCATCCCACATGCCCGAAAGGTCAGGGGGGAGCTGTCCTTGGTACACAGACTGTAGATGGAGAAGACCACGTTACTGAAGTATGACACTGCAAAAAAAATTTTAGTGGGAAAACAGGACGCCCTCACACTTTTAAAATATAACTGATAACAAAGCAAAAAGTACTGCAGTACCCAAACCATATGAATGCAATTTTAAGCTGTCAGCATTCAAATCTTAAACATCAGCTGACCAGTGAGGGAAATACAACCCAGTTCTGAAGGGGGAGTCGTTTTCTCCTTTTGTTATTCTTTTATCATCAGTTCCAGTCTGTGGCATGTCCTGATCATTTCCTCCCTTATTTTTTACCTTTACTTTGACATGCATAAAGAACACTTAGCAAGGGAAAATCCAAAACCTTGTCAGCCGGAGAAGTAACATAGCTGATTACATTTAAGGAAATCAACATTTTATGCTAATACATACATGACTTTCATGAGCTCTTTGCTCTCCACACGCCATGTGTAACATTGTGACAGAGACAACAAGACTTCTTCGACTGAAGAATGTTCAGAGAGTATGATACAAAACTGATGTTTCTCTAAACACATGATGACAGTTTCTTTTTACAGTAAGCTGACTGAACTGTCACAAATCAATAGGTACCAACAGTGGGTGATATCGCTTAGTTGTAAATTGTGTTCTTGTGCCTAATGTTACTCAGGTTCCCACAATATTGCACCTGCAGAACATTAACTTAATGACACATGATGGCGTTGTAATTATAACTGAATGATTCTGGATACTGATGATTTAAACTTGTGCCTTGACATTAATTGCACTTTTCTTGCATAAAATGTCCTACATGATGATTCCTGTTCCTGTTTGTGAAACAGTTTTTATGCTAATCTGGTTCAAATATTGTCTGTAGTTGGGATTTGAACCATAATCATCAATAATTTCATATATATAATTATATATATATATATATTTTTTTTTTTTTTGATATATATATAATATAAAGTAATATATAATATATAAAGTAGCTGCTTTGAAGAGCTAACACATAAGACTATATTAATTTTCTGAACACATGTCCTTTGTTGATAGTTTGAATGACAAGCTTTAAACCTCTCACATACCCTCTAATACTATTGTCAACTTTTTATAGAAGTGTTGAAAGAAGCTGATTTGCTCTTTTACGTGTATAAAACAAGTGCATTAGTCATGTAATTACAGCTTCTATTGTTCAGTATGGGCAATATAATTAGTGAGGTTATTAAGATGTGAGCACAATATTCATTTTAGAATTTTACTTTATAATTAGACTGTAAGAAAAGTAGAATGAGGCAGAATTCATGTGGGAAATCCATATATTCAAAAGCTCTAATCTTCATTCTTAGGAAAACCATGCTAATCAGGTGCCGTGCTGTAAATGGCCCCATCACTCTGAAGCCATGAAGCCAAATGAACCATTTAGGATGATAACCACTGGACATTAAATTCATAACAAGGTACCAGACTTTGATACTCTTTCTCCAAAACAGCTTGGGGAAAACGGATGACTAAATTATTATTACTGCAACACTAAATTCTTCACTTTGCCAATTCAACAAACTGTTTATGACAATGTCAAAGCAATATGACAAAACAAAATGCAAAGTTCAGCTAGATAATAACTGAAATATTGTTATTTTAATCCAACCTAATAGGTAAAAATGTAAGAAAAATTCAAGTTGATTTGTAAAAACCAGCATATAGTGTCAATTTACCTCAAGTAGATGGTATTTAGTGGCATTCAGACAACAAGCCATAATAGAGCTGCAATGATTTTTATCACCTTCTAAAAAGAAAGCACACGCTGTTCTAGGAATATGTGTGTACAGCATGTGTATTTGCCTTGTGCTTGAATATGTGCAGAAAAATCCATTCTTATCAAATCAAAATACCAGGGTTAGCTTAAAAAGCAGGGAGTGAGGGGAGCACCACTTGACATTTAACACAATAATACCTCACTTCCCCGCCAATACACTGGTGAAACAGCAGCGCTCACATAACAGAGCTATAATTGAATAAATAAAACCCCATAAATAAAAAATGCATTTTATGTGTTTTGAATGCACTTCCACACGAATAAAAAATGTCTCTCTGGGATCACAAGTGGCAGAGAATCAACAATCGTGCCCCTATCATTATACTAAAAACATTTACTTAAGCTCATTTCAACTTACCAATAATACCAGTTCCTTTCATTAAATAGCTGTAATGTAACATAGACTAACCTATCAGTTACCAAAGGCACATTGACTTTTCTCATGCACCATCCTTGATTTTATAACTATCTTGAACTTATCTTAACATATGATGGCCGTTTCTTTTCTTTATAATTTTGTTTAATTGAATTTGCTAACCTTTCTAATACATTAAAAAAGTTAACACTTAATCCTGTTTGAAGCAGAGTATTCTGTTAATATCCTCACATCAATTAAGCATAAAAAAATGTTCAAAGTCACACACAAAGTAACACCAATTTTTCTATGCAAGTGAATCAAAGTGTTGACCACAGAAAGAATAAGAATCAGTGACCATCACAGTGGGAGACAAGCAGGAGAGTGTCTCAAGTAGATAGTGAGTAGATAGACTGCTCCAGACCTGGACATGATTCACATTTTATGGCTCAAGGAATTAAGTGCACACCATGAAAGCCAAGTAGCACGAATGAACCAGCTGCCAATAAATGTGACCCAACACAAAATGGTTAATTCTTGGTCACACACTTCTAATCACAAATAAGGGGTGTGATTCCATTCAACTACCAGCCAATAACTCACTTCTGTGAAAGATAACCGCAGATAAGATAAGGACACAGAAGTCAAATTTGGAGAAACATTACAGGAGTTTAAAAGTCAGCTTCTGGTTGATAGAACTGTTACACAAAAACTATAAAACTTTACAGATGTTGCTAGAGCAATGCACAGCTGCGGCTAATGACTGGATTCAAAGTCAAAGTGGGCAGTGGTTGGAAATGGCAAAGCTAATCTCCCATGGGACCCTTTGAGTCCAGATTGATAAACCTGGGATGGCTATCCGACTGGTTAACAATCTACAGAAGAATGCAGTAGACACATGCAGACAACTACAGCAACAAAAACATTAAGTAAAAGGAACACAAGAAGCTGGAGAAATTGCCAAGCTTGAAATGGAAAGCAGTGAAGATGTTGATAGCTACACTGTATCGGTGCCAGCCCCAATCATGCCTCCAAAATGGGAGAAACCAGAAGCAACAGAGATGTCTGGCCTAAAGAGAGTAGCCACAACACCAGCTCTTCTTTACTTTGTATTCCAGCACAGTCAGTCTTGTCAGTTATTCTTCAATAACTACAAATAGGTTTGTACCCCACAAGTTGCCATTGGTGTACACATACACACATGCATGCACATACATAGAAACATATTCCAAACTTCACTGGCAACCCCTGTCCAAATCTGTCACATTTCATTTTATCTCTCATAACAGAACTAATGCACCTTGGGTTTCCAAACCTCTGGCCAGGAATTACATGTCAGATGTGATGTTTGTGACAGCCTGTTGCAGACATCGCAGTCTGTTTTGTTATTATACAGTAAGGTGGGGAAGTCTCCAACAGCTTTGTGCTGCTGAATGGTTGAACATCCCCTGAAAACGGGTGTTTGAGCTGACTGGGAGCAACAGCATGCCTTCTTACGATTACCTTGACACAGAGTCATCTTCACAGCCAGTGTATTACCTACACTCAAGGCTGGAAATGCAGATGTTCAATGAAAGTGCAGATGAAATTGTTGTAGCTATCCCTTTGAGGACCACAACCCAACACACCTCAAAGTTTAAAGAGTATCTTATTATATTTCCCAAACCTGCGTGCAATGGAAATATAAAATAAAGTCAGTAAACTCAGATTAGAATCAGATGTTTGCTTGTCTACCCATGTAGGGATATAAAAAAAGCATTTACACACTTTTGTCTCTGCATAGCCAGCATATGCTTTTATTTCTCACCTCATAAAGTCACAGTACAATGTAAAACTTGTGAATGGCTTACCTCAGCATTACGCTCTTGCCATCACTTCTTGTGCAGCGTACGTGTCTTGTCTGATATCCCACTTCCAATTCCCATGACATGGGATGTTTGATGTGCAAATGAAGATGGTGGTGGTGGGTGTGATGGGAGTGGCGGTGAGAAGCCACTGAGTCCAATGTGATAGTGTTGTTCTCACTGGCGCTGGTGCTGAAGTCCACTGTGGTCCTTCCATTTAATAGGGTATCCTTTTGATGGGGTAGCCGGCAGTCACTCCAGGCCCCTACTTTAAGGCTGTACTGGTACTCACCCTCTGCAACATGACATTCAACAGAGCTAGTACAAGTCCTGGTCTCAGTCAAATTAGGGCAGTTTGCTCCTCCATACATTGGTGTGGCCAGGACGTGTCGAGTCCGATGCTGCAGGCCAGCACCGCAAGTTTTGCTGCAACTTGACCATAAGTTGAAGTCTGAAACCACACAGTCCTGGGGGCATGGGATTAAGCATGCTTGCTCCACAAGGGGTTTCTGGGAAAAGAACTCGCATATTCTAGAGGTGACTATGGTTCGATTTGATGTGCGGACGCAGTGGATATTGCGCCTCTGAATGCCATGCTGTGCTGTAATGCATTCAGCCGTCCTCAGTTTGAGCTCATTAGAAAAGAAAGGAACAAGAATGCAGCCCCCCCAGTCAGAAACCTCCCACTCAAAGAGATCCTGGTGCCAGTCGCACACCTTAAAACACCGTCTCTGGCTTTCTGGCTTGTCCAAGTGCTGGCAGTGAGAGTGATGGGTTGTCCAACCCTCCGCATGTACACACCATACTGTCCTTGTTTGAAACCCACTAGAACCACACTCCTCTCCGGTACACTGACCCCAATGGCCTGCAACAAAATAGACAAAGAGAGAGGGCATTTTCATTAAAAACTGGAGCTTCGCAGGGAAAAAAAAAGCAATGATTTAAATTGCAGCTATCTTGTGCCTTGCAATCAAGTGCAATTCAAGGCCATTCAGTGAACCTCCATGATTGCTTTATTCATGAACTGAGGAGAAAAAAAGAACAAAGGAACACAAAGTAATCAAACCAGTGGCAGTCATCAATATGGAAAATACAAGGTCAGTTTCTCTGTCACAAGGTCTACATTTACCTGATCAATATTTTAGGCTATTAAAAGGTTAGTCTAGCATTATATCACTGAGGTAATATTGGGAGGCATGCCATTTATTTGCTGAATCTCTCAATTTTGCGAGGATAATGTTTTCATTTTAATGATCTCACTTTTAAATGAAATATCTATTCACCCTATTTTTACCAAACTACAATGTAAGAAGGACATATTGCTTGAGACGTCTGAACACTCCTGCACACATACACAAAGTTAATTCCTCAAAAGTACAGGAAAAAACATTTTGTTTCACAAAATACCGACACTGTAAAAGGAAGGTTTTTTATATGTATGCAGGGAAAATCAATTGATTATTGCTGATAGCCAAAGCAACTAAGCTTAGAAAACCATTTACAAACATGACATATATTGAATTCATTAGATACCAGTAGCATTAGATCTTCTTGCAGCATAAATTCTTCAGGTACTCTAAAAGACAACAATTTTCTTATATTCACCTAAACCCAAGACACATCTTACACTGCATATTTGGATTCTCAGTTAAGTGCAAAACCATCCAAAGTATGCTCATTCAAAAACACTGAACATAGATCCATGAAAGAGGCACTCTGCATCTCCTGCTATTTCTTTCATATGTGTGAGTAAAATAGGATCACAGAGGGAATAAAGTTGCTGATATTGCTGCAGTGAAAACTTCCATCAGCTTTTAAATAGAGCTCAAAATGTGCAACATACAGAAATTCACGCTGACCACAGCCTTTTTTGAGTGGAGATGGGAACTAAAACCAGGTTACAAACAAAAGCTAAGGCAGAAAAATAGGAAGACATTCTGTAAATAGAATAACTTCTAAGATAAGATGTCAGTTTCAACAATGTGGTGAGAATCCCATATTAAGGGATGCTTTCTTAACAAGCAGATTTGGTCCTTTGAGGATAAAACTCCTTAGTAAGCTTGTTATCACCTGGAAAAACCTCCCACTACATTTTTTTCATTGATTGAAATAATTCTTTTATTTAGCTTTTGTTCTTTCTTCCTTACCATTGATCATGCATGGAGTGCTCATTGAATACTATTTCTCATTTTGATATTCAGTGGTCTCTAGATGAACCTTTTCTATTTCCATATTCCTGAAAATCAGTACTACATAACTGCAAAGAGGGGTAATCAAATTTCAACTTTCAAAAATAAAAATGCATTTGTCCCAACACCTCTTTATATGGTTGTTTAACTTTTTACTCACTTTAGTGTTAAAAAATGGGGATAGATATGTGAAAAAACAGTCATATCAGTTTAGTGATATAAAGTGGTTATATATGTCAGTCATGTTCATCTGCCATCCAGCTATTTTGCAGCATGCTGCGAAACGGATAATTTGATTCATTTCTTCTAATTGGAATTAAATTGGTGTAATAATGAGATCCTACTGCTTCCTAAATTGCTTTTGAATGACAATGTGCTGCAACTGTTCTTTGTGTTTCTGTGCCAGAGAAGTCTTCCGTTGACACTCTGTTTCCTGGCCAACCACTCACAGCCTGACGGTGAAATACTCTAAAGAGCAGACATTTTTTTCACATTTAATTAAACCTCTCTTCTGAGTTTCTTTGTACTGGATGTGCCATATAAAGGACGCTTACCGGGTAGCCACTACATTGTTTCATTTTGTGTTCCATGCAGTTGCATTGTTTTTAGAGCAGGTACAGTTTGAACAGAGGAGATGGACGTTGATTTAGACTCATATTGATGCTTTTATGTAGCAAATAATTCATTTCTCCATTAGACAGAAGGGAAAAGTTTAATCTTACTATTGTTTGTTCTAAAGAGGTTGTGCTGTATAACAGCACAGCAGCAACGGTAACAGTGAACTAAAGAGAAACACAAGCAAACCTCAACTAATATTTTCTGTTATTCTTTAATCAATACTTATTTAGTTATATTTTGTAGAAGATGTGCTGATAGAAGCTAGTCCAAATGCAGTTATTTACGGTTATATTTAACAATGAGTATGGGCCATTCGGTAAAATAGTTCAGAAAAAAATACCTATAACTATGAAAAAACTAATATAGGAACATAATAGCATGCTGGAACTGGTTGGGCTGCTGCAAACCCATTTAATGTAGCAATAATGACACAAAACATTTTCAACATTTTGAAAAAAAATAAACATAGAAACACCAAAAAAGTTTTTTTTTTCTTTTTCAGTTTGAGCCACAACTTAAAGGATGTTCAATGTAATCATAGTTTGGATACTTGCTTGAACAGAACCGATGTTTTGATCCAGTCAGGAGACGATAAACTGTTTCAAAGCTCACAGACCCAGTTAAGCTGTGAAAATATCCATATAGACAAAAGTATTCTCATGTGTTTATACATCAAAGTTTTCTAATGAAGAAAATTAAACTAAAGATGGGAAACCCTTAAAAATAACGTATGAAAAGCCTTCAACCTAAATAAGGAATGAGCATGTTTCCTCAGCTGTACAGCCCTCATTACTGGATGCTCTCTCCATGAGAAACATACATCCATTAGTAAGAAAACCTTTATTCAAGAGTGCCACATATGAGTGCCTGTTTTTTTTTGTATGCATAATTCGGAGTGATTCTGCTGCCAGGGGAGTCAACTAACACAAGCACTAGTTCATCTCTTAAGCTCTGAATAATCACACACTCGATCTGTCAGTATCAGCGTCTGTCAGCCCCTCAGGAGGAACCAGTCGCCCTCAGCTCCTTCATTCCCGTCTCACTCAGTCATCTTACTTACACCTCAGAGGGGCTCTGGCACCCACGGGGGCTCCTACTATATTTACCATTCAATTTACATCCTGAAAGAGAGCCTTGAATGTAGGATAAGAGGCTAAATAGGCCACACTACAATATAAGAAAAAAAAAATTAAACTTGGCCACCGTAGCTCAACTAAACACAAATTCTCCTTTGCAGCATTGTGTAGCTGAACCCCATAAGTGGGACAAATGACAGTGAGGCTGAACAGTAACAGCAACTAACACGACAAAAGCAGTCCTCACTAAGCACCAAAAGAAGACAGATGGGTGCAAAGAAAAAAAAGTGATGCAAATGAAAGAACGGTAAACTGTCAACAGCCCTGCTCCACCATGAGAAACATGCATCAGCATTGTTAATCCTTTTGTTTGTCTGATCCTTTTAATAACTTCTGGTGAGAGCATCACTGAGTCAGGTCAGGAGATAGCTGCTCACAGCTTTGAGCTTTTTCTCATTTATAACATTTTGCACTACATCTTGAGACATTCAGACTCCTTTCATTGTTAAGTTTAACACAGACAAATGTGCCAGTATCAACAGATGAACGCATTATGTTGTGAAAGCAGTTTTAGTTTAGACCGCCATGCCGTGTACAATGACATTTTTATTCTGGCATACTGCAATAAAAGGTTTTTATTTTAAACCATCGGTTCATCAAATACATCTAACTGACACTTTTCCAAACATTTATTTAACTAAGAATATAAGAAAGACATTTCTATGTTAATATACCTGCTGTAACTGCAGCATCTAGGGTTAAGTGTTATTAGTTGTGGTAGGTATGTATCTATAATGAGACTTACGTCAAATCTTTCCTCTCTACTTTCTTTTTACTGTATCTTTACCTTCTTCCTCTATGTGCAACTGTGAGTTACATCTACCCCCCATCACAACACTTTTTAATGAAATGATATCTATGCCACCGGGCCTAATTATGCGCAGAGTCGACCGCCCCATGACACACACCATCAGCTGTAATTTATGAGCACTGAGGTGCATCCTCAATTACAATGTTCATATATGCAGAAATTAATCAGATTGTCATCAGGTAGTCAATCCATCTCCTATTAACATGACTCAGCTCATTTTAAACATGTGTTTATTGCAGGTCCAGAAGAAATGTATGGGAAGTGTTTCAAAACAATGTAAAATTAAAAAGTCGTGACGGGGCAAATTAAGTTAGAAAACGACAACTCTGAGATGAAAATAAAACTTTATCCTTTACTTTCCTGCTTATAAAACATGCTTTTTTAAACAAATTTCATAATAATTTATTATTGTATTTGTGTTTTGGGTTGATGGTGAGATACATAATACAACTTCAATTTCCCACATTAATGAATTATATACCTTGTGGCTATTGTACTTTTAACATATCCCCAACAGGTTTCTGTTCTAATTTAGTATTCAGTTTTTCAGCATCACTGCCAGACTGACTTGAATGACTAATCAGCAACTGCATGGCCAGCAGGATAAACTAATCAACACATGCTTCGCCTACTGAACGACACAATCCCCATTTGGGTCTAAATTCACTAACTAACCGAGTAAATGCAGTCATATAAAACCCCTCGCCTGTCAAATAATCAGCTATAATTCAAAATGCATTGTATTAAACGGTGAGGCATTCTTCTCCCATTACTGAAAATGTGATTACTGGTGTGTGAGATATCACAACTGAAAACAGACAAACAGATAAATATTGATTCTCCATGACTTTTCTGTGAAAAGAGACATTCCTTCTCTCTGCAAAAATGAAACATTAAGACCTGCAAGGCGTTCTCTGTAAATCCTGAGGTTCTTTTTAATAGCATTGCGAAGACTTTTAAGTAAGGAATCAATCACCAGTATTAGCTTGTCTTTTATTTCAAGAAAGTGACCTAAGATGAGCAAATGTGCATGTATATGTGGTTGTTTCTTTGCTTGTTCGTCTCTTTGTGTTGGTCCTACAATGGACTGGTGAACCCTGCCTCTTGCCTATTGATTACTGGAATAAGCTCCAGCTTCCTGCGACCCTTTCATGGAGTAAGTGGTACAGTACATAGATAGGTTTGAAGGAGCTTTCTAATCAAGACAGTACTTGTCATACCACTATTACATATGTAGCCACTTAATCCTCAGCTCAAAGTATGCAGACCCTGAATTGAGACAAAGCTTTCGTATTCAACGTACTTCGAAATAATATGTGACAACGTCACAACACAGTGTACCTATGTTTGATGTTTAAACTGTTTACTCCTCTTTACAATGTGTGTTTGCAGGAGTCAGCGGAGCTGATTGTGAGTTTGGTGATGGTAAATGTAGGTTGCATGTAAGAAACTAAAACTGACAATTCAAAATAAACTAATTATACTTGGATGTGTTGCGGGATTTGTTAAAAACAAATAGCTACATAACAAAACAAAGCCCATTGTGGAAAATTCTGGTTACAGAAACACTGGAGTCTTTAGCCAGAACAAAACAAATCATGCTTTGTTGGGCTCAATAAGTATTTTGAGAAATCCTTTTCCTGCAGGCCACGTTTGTGTGAAATCTAAATCACTGCAATGACAGGCAGCGTCTCAGCAGCTGTAAACCCAGCCCAGTCTCATGGGAAAGCATAATGGGTGGCTACATATCCAAAATGTAATAATGTGACAATGATGATGCAGAAAGGGTTTGGTTTTTTAATGGCTGTGTGTCTGTGTTTTCCTCTGTTCTATGCCAAATGTTCAAATATAAAACGGCATTATAAACTTTTAGAAGCATTATAAAAATAGATTACAGTACAATAACCACTAAATTTCTCTTAAAATTTCTAGTTCATGTAGCTTATAGTGAAAAACCTTAGTTTTGAGCAAGTTTTCTTATTTATACGCTTAAATATTTTTCTGCTTCCCCACAAACTCTGCTTAAGCATTTAAAAAGTCCTTGATTTATTACAGGTTTGTTGTGCTTCAATTCATACCCCAGCTTTGGCTTCTCAAATTCAACCTTGTACGTATAAAAGTCTTACACACAAGCTTGGGCTTCTATCTGTGAACTCAGATTCCTTTTTGTGCTCTTTAAAAAGAAAAATGCTCTTGAATTTCTTTCTGTGTGCTCTTGGAGCAAATTCAGTAAAAATGTATTCAGAGAAAAGATAGCCAGATATGACGGCAGCCAATTAAATCATAACTGCATTCTTGTGGATGCACTTGTCTTATTTTAAGGAATGCACTCAAGAAGTCCTTTAGCTACTGTCACACATGGCTACTTACTAATTTGCATTACATGGTTTCCTACTATGCCAGAGGTATTTGGAGCCAACCAAGGGTCTGCTGTCCTGCTGATTTTCAATATTTCTCTTCTCCAACACACATAGCTCAAATCATGTGGTTACATTTGTCTTTTTGTTGAAAGCAAGTAAATAGGCAATCTGAGAGCAAAAAACAATATTTGTGAGGCAATTTTTTTATTTTAGATAAAGTATTCTGTCATAGAATATATAAAAATCATTTGACATTTAAAAAGTATATATTTAATGTAAAACATCTAAAATAACACTTTTTATTCTCAAATATTTATTTCCCTTTGCTGTCAGAGTGGAAACTTTTAGTTTAAATACTATTTATTCTCTCTCCTAATTTTTTTTTTTTTGCTTTCATCTCAAGTTTTTGCTATTAGGGTAAAAAAGTTTGGGCTACTCTGGTTCTGAACGACCACAGTCTAGCACGTGACAGGAGTTCCTCTTCTACAACAGATCTGATTCAAATCAACAAGTTTTTGTCGACTTTGTACAGAGTTTGATTTCAAGCTATGTGGAAGTTTGCTCATGAAGTCTAAGTCAGGTGTGTTGTAGCTGGGAAACTCTTAACACTTACATTCTGGTTCCTGAGGTCCTCAGAGATCGGAGTTGCATATCCTTGCTTTAAAGGTTGACAGGCCATAGTGTAGAAAATGTGCATAAGATAGGACGATTGAGCTTCAAAAGTGGCAATGTACTTGTAGCAGAAGCTTATCGCCACCCTGAAGCCAACTACTGATCTGATTGATGATAAAGCCACACCAATAACTGAGCAGCCAGAAGTGGCAAATGAGAAGGCAACAGCTAAATTGAGATGGATGGCAATTCCAGCACGTAATGCAACTGCAATGTGGGGTTTCTGCAGCACTGAACAGTTTCAAGACTCTCATTTCTAGTGTAAATTTTACTGCCTTTTGTATATTATATGTAAACAATTTCAACTTTTAAATGATGATTTTAAAACTGTGGCTGCACACCTGAAACTTTGTTTCCTTTTGCAAGTTAAATGTTTTCTCATGCAGATTGCGAGGTGACATGTGAAAATGTTAATAATAAAAGTAATCATACATTTGCAAAATCTTCAGGAAAAGGCTGTTGGCTCCTTTCTATATGCTGGCAGAGTATTTTCTCATTGCTGTTGTTACAATTGCTTTTGGTTTTGATGTTTCAGATGGGGGCTGCCGAAAACGCAGGTTCATTTTTGTTAAGTCAACAATACTAACAAGCAAATATGGTATGAAAAAAAAAAATCAAGCATCAAATAAGCACATTAATTTCTATTTTTTTTTTGTTTGTTTTCATGATAAAATCCTGGAATTACTCATTCAAAGTAAACAAAGTAGTAAGAATGACAATGTTACCAGGAATGCTTTAAAATCAGATGACTCATATCTGGGGTAATGGGAAGACTGTCAGAAACAGGCATTCAGATATTCATAACCTATCAGCAGGAGCTTAATTCTTTCATACCCAGGAGTAACAATAATTCCAATTCTAGCAAAACATCTTTACTCCAAACAGAAACAGTGGCGTGTCCTGCGGCTTTTTAAAAAAATATCTTCACGGTCAAATATAGACTACAATCACAGAAAAATCAATGTTCTATTAACTAGCCTTAAAAGCTTGTAGTTCATCTACAAAACACACATTGTGTTTTCTCTTTGGATTCCTTTTATACATATAGATCCAACTTTGATTATCTGCTAAAGAACCCCACTGAGGTTTTTAAAAAGGAATCAATGTGTTTGCATTTATAAATACCCATACTTTGGTTTGCATCGCTTTAAAAATGGGAACTACATAGGGGGTGAGGATAAGGTGTGGTATACCTCTGCAGTCATCAGAATCTTTTTTTCAGTGTAATTGCTTGTCTCATGTGGTCTTCTCAAGTCTCTGCACTGGCCTGTGTAGAGGTGACAAGTAATTGGATGGGATGTCATTCACTCCTATGTCTCACTGCCTTCCGCTGACCTGGGTTTTCACTTCTGTAAGCACGGGAGCAGAACTAATGGCCATATCTGCAGACAGCAACCTGAGGGAGGACCCTAGTGTTTTGGTAATGCAGGTGACCAGACCCATTACAGGATAGAGATAAAGTGACAATTGTATTTCTGGTAGTGTGACACGCTGAATGTAGTACATCTGCTGATTATTTTGGAAAAAGCTGTTTAATTCAGCTATAAATCCGTTGCAATCTTCCTTCTTCCCAAAAGAGGGTGTGTGTAAATGACTTATTAATGCAACATTGAAATCAGTTAAATATTCATGAAGAAACAGTTTGATTTTTCCTTTTTTCTTTAAGGGCAGAAAACCAATGATTAATTTACTGATGATTTAGTGTAGGTGAGTTAGGGACTGAAAAAAAAAAACATTAGACAGTTGAAAATATCAGCAAGAGGAACTGGGAATAAACTGATTGGATTTGGGGGCATGAAGCGATACTTATCATAAGGATTTGAGAGGAGAATTGATAAGGTTGCATTCATGGTTCAACATGTGGATTAACTTAATTTCAGCGTTGATTACAGATGCACTCCAGAGATTCTCTCTGAGCTTCTCCCACACTGAGGCACTCTGTTGTTGTTCAAGCATAGCAACAGTACTAAGAAGCAATTGGTTGGTTCACATTTACAAAACTAGTGTTTGATACTTACTCAAATATAAATTTAAAAAACTGTTAAACTGCTATCAATCCATATGATAAAGAGGGGAAAAAACTTTTCTGATGATGGAATAATAATGATGTAATACATAATCATTCTTAATGCTGGGTAGCATTGTCTTGTTTGTTCAGTCCTGCTACTCTAATCAGCTCAGCTGCAGGAGATTTGGTCCACTACATGCCAAAGGCAGAGCAGAAGGTAGGAAAAAAAGACATTCCTCAGGGATTTAGTCTCTCAGTGTGTTTCCAAACAGATATTAAAGTCCAAAATTAAGTTCCAAGGAAGTAGTTTTACCCCTCATAAAAAGCCCCTGCTGAAGGGTAACACTCCTCACAGAACTAAAACGCTTTGCAATTTCAGCAACAGCTTGTTAAAGAAATAACATGCAGCAACCTTTAGGTTCATGAAAATAATTTTCTGTTCCAGAAACCCAAGTGGAAATGTGGCAAACTGTTGCTGAAGCAGAGATCTTCGTAAAAACAAAAAGAAGAAAAAAACAACAATGCTTTTGATTGTTATATGTGCAAGTGGAAATTTCTTTGGTAACTGAGCCTTTTTAGATGAACCTGAACATCAAATTTAGATATTTGAGAGTAATATCCCTGTAATCGGATATGATACATCTTCATTCATTTCTGATGTTACTCAAAAGACTGTTTAACAGCCCATTGGTTGAGTTATTGTATGTGTCTGTGTATGTTTTTAAAAAAACTGTACTCAGTTTAAAAAAAAAAAAAAAAAAATATATATATATAATGTATGTTGAGAATGGTTAAGCCTGTTAGCTGCTAATGTGCTAACGTGATGTAATAAGTTGTTGAAACGTTTCCAGTTTATTGTAAACATCTACACAAACTTAGCCTTTGGACAAATAAAACAATGCATAGAGAAGGATTCTAGAGCTCACGACCATCACATGGTCTGTAATTTGTGCAGCAGTTGTGTTCAAGTATACTTATAAAGGGTGGGAAATAAATATGTGTACAATTTATTGCTATGGAAAATAGAAGGTACTTTTCAAAAAGGGCATTTGTAATTTGTTTGTGGAAGTACTATACCTTAGTAACTGCATGAAGGACCAAAGACCAAATCTTTTCTGGATGAGTGCCATTATGGTGTGACGAACCATTCAGGGACAGTGACAAAAATTGAGGCAGTTTCACCAAAGTTACACCAAAGTGCAATTTTAACCAGCACAAAGCTGATAACAAAAAATAGCGCCTGCTCAGAGGATCTCCCAGTCCCAGCCTGAGAAATGCCAGCACAGCCTGGAAGAAGATCTTTAATAGTGGCATAAGCCTCATGGGGTCCAGCTACAGCCCCAGCCACAATCAGATGGCACCTGCCAACAATAAAGGATGACAACTGTAGGGGCCTTCACGTTCGATAAATAGTCGGTGGTAATTGATCTGTAGATCTGTTTGGAGGATGTGCAGCTGACGTCACTGAGTCACCTGACTTTGTTTGTCTGCTATTTTGGGGGGGGGATAGGTTGTCCAGTATCAGACCAGTTAAAATGGGACAGATTGTAGCCTAGTGTGTGGAGTGTTCTTCCTGGTCAAAATGGTGATTTCATGCTCCTCATTCGGGTGTAGCAGCTTAACAGTCAGGGCAAAAAGAACGACCCGTCGTTTTACAGATTAATAAGACATTGACGAACAACGTGGAGATGCTGTTGCTTCTATGAAGTATATTAATTACTTCAAATGGACACATCGAAAGACATTATGCCGCTTTTACCACAGTCACTTACACTTGAAACAAATATTAAATATATATTAATTTGTTAACATTTTTTAAACCGTTAAAATCGTTAGTTTTCCCACAGGAAGTGGCTGAGTGGATTATTTACTGTCATTAAGATGCGTTGCCACAGTAACCTGCAGCTGGGTCTGCAGCAGCTGGTAATGTATGTTCTGAGTTTCTGTTTCTTTATGTTGTGGTTTCACAAATACTATGAAATAAAATATAATGTAACTGGAAACTGTGGGTTTATTTCTGCTCATAGATTTCACATAAATACGGCACATTCTGGCTGATACTAGAGACG
>JBAMIG010000013.1:18079848-18094676 GCA_037177335.1 Kiunga ballochi | reverse complement strand
GCAATTAGCAGTTGGTCTTCATCCAGACAGGGGAGTTGGGGGTGGGTACGGGATCATGAGGTCCAGATGAAGAGATGATAAGGGCCCATTGGTAATTTATTATTGTAATTTGAATACATCATACTGGTATCAAAATAAATATATGGGTTATCTTTTCAGCAATGCTGGTTTGTCCTTATGTCTGTTTGCAACACATTACAAAATGTTATTGATGGATTTTCATTAAATGTTCCGTAAATGTCAGAAATAGAATAAAGTATAGTTAGTAGAGTTTAGGGGTGATACATTTCACCACTGGATTTTCACTTTTTTTTAATTTATGTAGTTATTTCTCTACACTAGCAGTGGTATATTTTACTTTAAACGATCAATCATTTAAATAAAGGGATACATTGGAATCATTTGAATTGTTTAACAATTTATTAAGATCATTTTGTGACTTGTACAGATACCATAAATACCATAAAATGGCTGATTAGATGAATAATAGATGTCTTTTGTGGTTTTGGTGACCTTTTAAATGTTTCATGTTTGCAGCTCCTTCACACAGTGGTGACATAGCAGGAAAGGTTCGGTCAGACTATCACTTGCTTCCCTTCAAACCCTAAAACTTACAAAGACCTACAGAGCAAAGGACAGTTTAAACCCTAGAATATTGACAAAATGTGAATTGAAAACAGATTAAGTGCCAATGGTTGTGCAGGAGAAAATATAGGCTATGGATTCAAATGTTCTCACTGCAATACATGAAACTGGCAAATATATATATATATATATATATATATATATATATATATATATGTGTGTGTCCAGAGATGTACATCAAACTGAAGAGCAGAGTGAGTGAACTTTAATTTTAAGCATTATTTTGCATTCAGTGGTCCGGGACTTTGGGAGAAAAAGATTCCCACAGTAGCAAACTGGACGAAAATATTCTTTCCCTGTATTGCCTAATAACAATTCCCACTGCTATGGAAAAACACACAGAACATGTTGGAGACTTAACCAGACATCCCACTGGCACAGATTGTTTTCAAAGTGTTGTTTGGTGGCAGAAAAATAGAAAAGAGGACAGATTTTGCATCCTTCTGCATTGATACCACTTTTTTTCAAAACATATATTTTTACAGCTATTCTCAATTATTTTGCAAATGCATATTCTCATAATTCCATTGTTTCCATCGAGCGATATTCAGAAGAAAATAAATGGTGGATATAGTTTCATGCTAAAGACACATAATAAATTAGGATCAAAGTGTAATACCCATATAAAAAATCAGCAGTGAGACACATTTACATGAGAAACATGAATATTTAAGATGAAGGTAAACACAGAACGTAGGAGTGTCAGTGCGAGAGAACTCTTCCTGATTTACGTGAGAAGCATTGAAGAGTAATGTTAAAGGGCCTCGAGCACATCCTATAATTATGCGTACAATAAGTTCTGATTAAAATATGAAAATTCAACTCCACAAACAGAGTGTTTACATAAGCCTAGAAGCCAAACTATGTGTGCATGGATGAGTGCACAAGCACCAACATGCGTGTAAATTTTGCCATGGTATGTTTTAGCATTATTACTTTAACAAAGAGCTACACCTCAGGTGTTAGTCTGATGTTTGAGATATTTATCTCCATACATGTTGCACATTTTAAAGTCATTCGCCTTTTGCTTTTGCAGCGCTTCATCCATAGCAGCAGTAGGAGAAATCAAACTTGGACAATAATCTACAGCTCCAAGGGACTGCAAACAACACCACAGGGTCATTTGGGTCAACACCACAAAATAAACTTCTGAGATTACATCATGAAATTTCTAAGAAGGAATCCAATCTCAGAAAACAGACTGAGCTAAAGAAAGTGAAATCTAATGTGATGAAGAAACTCCTGTCCTTTTTTATTGTGATTTTTTGAAGCCAAAAACACCATAATATACCAAAAGACACCGCGCAATATCAATGGGTAGAGGTTAGCAGCCAATTTAGAGACCCCTTGCAGTGAAAGACAAGTTCCGAACTGTGTCAACACATGCTTATGTTGATTTTCTGCTGAAAGCCATTATGAGTAAAACAAGCTGTCAAGGCCATAACGGGACATTTCCACCACAGAACTGTTAATTTTAAGTAATAATCTCCAAAAGAAAATCTGACAGCCAAAAGAAGTGGCACCATCAACTCGCACAGTGAGACCTGTCGACAGGAGGCAAGGTTTATCTAAGATTAGCAGCACATATAGCTTTGACACGACCTTACCAAAGACTCATGCAATGTTGTAGCTGTTAAAGTTGAACAGCAGCAGCAAGGAATATTGTAGGACTTATTAACCCGATCATGAAATCCTTAAACGAGCTAAAGAGGCAATGAATGGAAAAATCCTTTTAACTAAATGCATCATGTTGATGAACACAGTTGGGGTATAATGGATAAAAAGAAGAGCCTTCAACAGGTGAATGACTTAAAAATGCACTCACTGTGCAGATGCCATAAACAGGAGAAATGTACCCCATGTTTTTTCTTTAAACTTTATATTAGATGTTATTAGATGTTATAGAATAAACCACAAAGAGTTTAGACAAACATAATTACTGTATATTTAAGCTATGATTAGCTGTACCTGATTAAACTCATTTCTGCTGTGGTTGGCGAAGCAGCAATAAAAAGCTACTTATAATAGTTGTATTGCATGAGTACAGCTCGAGAAAACAGCATGCACTGTTTGCTTTAGCCAGCACTATAAGTTCAGTAGCTTTTTGGCATAAAATTCACAATGCATTATTTAATGTTAATGATCTATTTTGGTTTGAAAAAAAAGTGCCAGTAAGCTATTCAAGAGTTTATTTTATTTTGTTGGAGGTTTTCATCTCCAACAGAAATGTTGCAGCTTTAGGCATCATGTGAGCATGTGACCTTTGTATAGTTGCTTGTGGTATGTTTATAATTATCAAAAAGGAGCTTAGAAAACATTTTTAAACACAGTTTTTTAAAGAAATAAAAAATACCTGAAAGGCTAAAGTGCCAGAGGGAAAGTGTTTGTGTCATATTAACCTTAGAATTACATTTACATGGTGAAGCTCATCACAGAAAACCACCTCAAGAGACAGTTTATGAAAGATCACTCTGGTTTTTCAAGATCTTTTTCATTCGGTATCAAACAAAAGTGTAAATATAGGATAATAAATCTGCCTGAATAAAAGGGTGCTCAAGGTTTATACTCAAGGTTCTTTGTTATTTTCAGGGTTTTTGTTTTGCACACAGAGTCACATTTCGGCTTGTGTGAGTAATCAGGTCAAAGAGGGCCATGTAAACTAATATGTCGATGTTTTATCTGAAGTATTTTTATAGCATTCTGTTCTTTCTGAAGGGTCTAAAAACCAACAATCAATCATAATTATTAAATACAGAAGAATATTGTGCAGTTTTTATCATGTACACATGTTATCTGTCCCTTTAGCACCCACGATTTTAAAGGCCTTTATGAAACGGTTGGAGTATAACTAGCAGCATATGAGAGAATAGTTATGTGAATGTTGACAGTCACACATTTCTGCTGTAACCAGTTATTGTGAAATGCTAATAATTTCCTTCAAATAATTTGTTTGTCTGATGCAAGTTTCTCTTTGTCACCCCAAATAAAAAAGGTTGTTTGTAAATTATTCAGTGGCATTTGGTTAAAAGTGAAATCCAGCGTTGATCCTTGCACACTGCCTTTTCTAAGCTTATTTTCAGAAACAACAGAAGCTCGAGCAGCAGTGGTGTTTGATTTCAGCTTTGATGCTGCAAGTGTGTGCTGTTATTACAAATAAATACATTCAGACACTGAAATGAAATGTAAATGTTGCCTGGCTGTATCAAAGTACAAAAGAGTTGTTTTTTTCTTTAAAATTTTCATTTTACATAATAGTGATCATAGATCAGAACTACTATAAAAGGTAAAGTCTATTTCTTTTCAAACTTGTTATTTTGTTTTTTAAGTAAAAGACAATGTAAAAACACACCCATGTAATGTTACATCTGAAATAACTTTGTTCATGAAATGTACTCCCAGTAAAACAAAGAGCTTTTTAAAGTGTAGAAACATAATAGGAAAATAAATAGAATAAAAAATAAATAAATAAACTAATTTATTTCAGTCACACCTTTAAGGTGATAAAAATGATTTTATTTGTCAAATTATTTACAGCATAAAAAGAGGTGCTGTGGCTGGGGCAGTTCCAGAAGGTCTTAGTATAATCCAGGATGAGCTGATGCTCCTCTCATTAAGGAAAACCTTTATTGATTTCCCAACCTTTCTCAAATCATTCTTCCTTTGCTGGATCTTACTGCTGAACATTCCCACGTAGCCTAATTATTCAATTCTGGAAACTACCTCTGGCAACAACACAGAAAAGCTGTGTTTTTATGGCCCAAAAAAGGAAGAACTGTGAGGAGCAGCTAAGGTGAAACATAATGGCTAAATAAAAACAAATGTATGATTTTAATGATGCTGCTAGTTTCTGTGGTCTCTGGTGTATTGTATAAATCATGTTCCAGCTTTCCCATTTAGTGTTAGTAATGCTAGTTAGATCTCCCTTTGAGCCAAGGAGTAAAACATAAAAACAATAACAATAAAAAAGGTTTTCTTTAAAGAAAAAAAACAAACAAAAATACACTTGGAAGCCCTGCAGATATTCTCCATGTACCAGTAAAAGGAGATGTTTCTAGTTTTTTTTTTTCTAACTTGGTTGGTAATTAGTTTGTGAGTTCCATCCTTTGACATGTTCAAGCATAATGTCACTGAGATTAGTACTTAAATATGTCAAAAGATGGAACTCACATATAAAACTAATTAATATGAAAAGCCTACATATGAAAAATGCCATTACAGTTGAAAAAGAAATCATTTAAGCAACTTCTAACCTTTGAAAGGGTGCGGACACAACATCCTCTGGGGGCTCGGCATTATGGGTAAAGAGTTGTTTTCAGGTATGACCACAAGATGCGCAACTGGAGAGTTTAATAGGTACGACCAGTGTTATTTGCTTATTGTTATGCTTTTTAAAACAGTCGTTTCAGAGTCCCTTTTAAGAATTTGATACAATTTCCTGGAGTCTTTGTGAAAAGTCTGTGAAAAGCTTCTTCAAACCACGCCAATGTTGAACACTGTTTGAAAACCTGACCTGAAAGGAGTGGAAACTTTGCAAATTCTTAGACTTGGTGGATAACTTGAAGGTTAGAAATGCATTTTCTCCCTTTCTTTTTCACCTTTTTTACAATTCAAAACCTGTAGAGGTCAACTACTCAACAAATGTATGGAAAGACCATGTCACCCTGCATAAACAAACTCCCCGCTGAGACACATTTGACCGGAAGAACCTCTCTTCTCTGCAGAGCGTTTCAGTGCTGTGAAATGATAAATGGGTTGCACTTTGTCATTGTTATTATTGCTGTGGCTCATCAGTGCATCTGTCCTCTCGAATTTCAGATAAAATGTAAAAGGAAAACAGTAAATACATTCCAAACACAGCTCCAAAGCATTTTCCTAAACTCATAAACAAGTTGAATTCAATTTACTGAACAACAATGGAGCAATTATCGTGTAATAAACTTAAACACATGGATACAAATCGCACAGTGTGGCCGCTGACGTCATTTTAACAGAAACATGGTTTAACAATAACCCTCACCATATGTAATAGGCTTCTTACTCCTAAAGCTAAATAAGGGATAGCAGGAAAGTGTTACCTTACATAAAGAAGCAGAAAATAGCTTTTAATGCCTCATAATATTTTCTGATGTACCCCATTTCTGTATGCTGTCAGTTAATGGAATATTCATAACTTGATGCTGAAAATCAGCAAGTATGGATCCTTGAAAAGGAATGTCATTCTGAAAAGTTAAGTAGTCCCATTAGCCACAGCATTTCAGAACTCCATTCTCCTCTTTAAGACACTGATGAAGGTCAAGCATAAACAGCTCCGGCTCCGTTTAAGCCAGAGACCCACAGCTTAGCTGCAGCTCTGGGAACCAGCACACATAAAAGACTTACCCCACAATACTGCTGGCCTAGATAGGCACACCAACACAAAGGAGCGGCTGTGCTAATTTAAAGCACCTCTAACCTATGCTGAGTATTTCAATATTAAAAAGACTTATCAGCCAAATTTAGAACTGAAATGCACAGTGCTCAGAGGTTTATATGCACTCAATATGGACATTGTGCTAATATATGAACTTGAGTTATTTATTTTATATATTCCTGTTCAAGGGCAAATGACTGTCAAACGAGTAAAGAACTCTGGAGTTCTCTGGAGGATATAATTTTGTGGTCAGATTAAACAAATGCTTGTCGGATCTGTTGACAAAAATATTCCATGTTTGGAGGAGTAAGTCTGTCTGGTGGGCAGAAAGAGTTAGACACTCACACTGAGGCTAAAAAATATACAAACACATGCATGAAATTGCTAAATCAGAGGAAAAAGCTGTCCAAAAATATAATATAAACCTGATTGTTCATGTGAAATGTGCTAAAAGTCAGCAATTTAATGGGAAATCATCAATGTTAAATTTACATACAGCAAATGTAAATATAAAATAAACATTATATGTGCTATAACACACTTTTTTCACTTGACAAAACTATGCAAAATGCATGCACATTATGCTTTTGCTGATGACACTGCACGACACAACAACGACCTGGTTAGCTGGATTTGACTTCAAAGCTTGAGACCAGTTGTGCCATTCCCAGAATTTCTCCACAGTCAGACATTAATAGGACACACTTAAAGGTAAAGCATGGTGAGCTCGAGTCTTTCTTTCTTGTTTCTAAATTGATTTTCTTTTTTCAGTCAAGAAACAACTCATAAGCCATCTCAGCTTTGCAGGGATGTCAAATCCTCACACTTGGTGTCCCGGTTACATCCCTTTTGAACATAAGCTCTTTCAAGTGAAATTAATCAATCTCTTTATCACTTGGGCAGTGTCATTACCCAACCACAGAGTGAGAAATGAAATCACTAATCACACATCGAGTGGGGCTTTTGTGTGGGAAGTCCACATTTTCCTCTTCATGCTGCTTTGCAAATACATTTTTGACTGGATTTGTGAAGCAAGAAAAGGTTGAATCATGAGCTTACCTCAAACTTTTCCTTCAAAAGAGAACAAGGTTTGACAGCAGCTTTCTGTGCACTTTTACCAGTTAATGGGTAAAAGATCTCTCTCATAACAGCAGATAATTTGGTGTGGACAAATATCTCCTAAGTCCCAGCTTATGATTATCATTATAGCAGTCCTTACCTTGTTTGTCACTTTGGGAGTGTGGATGAGGAGCCAGTCAAACACATATATTAATATTTTCACCAAGCTTGATCCAAAATTGATTGTGTCAAATTTACCTTCACTGTGTAAAAAGCTTGCACTGTAAATAAAGATGCTTTTTGTGTTTCTTTAGTGTGATGTATTATATGCTGATCATTTAGACCAGTAAAGCAAAGCTGACGGGTACACAGCAAAAAACTGCAACTGCATGCATGAAAAAGTGGAATTCTTATCAAAACTCACTGATTTTGCTGCATGAATGAAAATGAAACATTGGTTAAAGATTTAAGATGTTACCTGCTTTCCAAAAGAAATTGTGGTTTTTAGGAAGCACAATGTCTGAAGAGACTGGAACAGAAAAGAGAGACAGGAGGAGGAAGAGCCTGAGGAAGTTCCCAGCTTGCCGTGTCCAGGCAATGACCCCAAAGTCATCTTTTAGAGTCATAGTCCAGCTCGTTGCTTTCCCTCTTACTCCTGTGAGAAGAAAATGAAATTTATCAGTGTATCTCTCAGACATATGACCAGAAATGTGGGCCAGAACAGAATGAGAATGGATTGTGCAGAGCTCTTTAGGGAAATGAAGAGAATACCACAAAAAAAAGCAAAAAACAAAATATAGTGATATTCAGAAACTTAATGCTCGGTCTCACCCTAAAAAATAAAACCCAAACCTCACTCATGAATCATGATATTAATCAGATAAACAAATGTGATATTATAGATACTTCCTCTGCTTTTAAACCAGGATGCTCACTGAATGGGGAAAATGAAAACAACTAAACCTTCCAAGGTAGAAACAGCAACAAGAACTGAAAGAGGAAGGACAGAGCTTGCAGTAATACAGGGTATTAGTACCTTTTTATTGCAGCTCATTTATTTCTAGTTACAGCTATAGTAATTCCTGTCCTAGGAGTTTTCAGGATTAGTAATGGATTCACTGGGCTTCTAACTGTGTTGCACTATCAGCAAAATGAATGCACATGAAATGAGTCTGCAACAACTGATACTTTAAGAGGCTAATGCCTTTTTCATACTTTATTTTGTTTTATTTTTGCTAAGGGGAATTTTGAATTTTCACAGAAAGCCGCATTTTGATGTATTATTGTCATCATTGACTTGCATCCCACGTTGTAGCCGATTTCCTGCAGTTTATTTGGCATTCTGAAATCATTAACTATTTTTTTAAATAAACATCAGAACTTAGTATTTTAGGAATTTTATTAAATTAATCTGAAGTGAATAAACTTTACCTCATTAAGAGTTGTAGGTTAAGAAATAAAAGCAAGTGGCTCATCCTGCTAATTACCTAAAGAGTCAGGGATTCCTCAAAGTTGTACGACAACATAAATGAAAAAAAAAAGCTAGAAAGCTAGAAAAACTCCCACTACCCTTAACCGTTTTGTTTTATTTCCTCTTTAAGTGATGATGAATCAAATTTAGCTAGACTGGAAGTGAGCATAGCTCTGTCTGTCAGCTATGTACCCTATGTTGAAGGAAGGGTTTTATCTGTTTAACATGCGGGGGCTTTCTCAGGGCATCATTGGTTAGGTACCCTTTGTAACAACATCTCTGTGTAGGATTAATTTGTGAAAAAAGTACATATCAGTATTGTGAAGGAGGAGAGGAGTTGCAGGATAGATTGTCATGTTTGGAAAACTGCATACATATAAGCTGTTTTTTTCCCAAGGCAATGAAGGTATTTAGCTTCTTTTTCCAACCACATTTCTTCCTCAAACACAACAGTTCTCTGATATTCTTCCTGTTTGTTTTGTATGTTGAACAGTTTTTAACCCACTTTTAGTTTTGTGGTTCCTGGGATCTTATTTAATGTTTTTTTTCTGCTTGAAGAATTCTGTCATTTCATCCTTTTTAAACAGACTAAAATCCTATTTACAATTACTGGATGTATCTTTCCTGAAGCTACGAGTTGCATCAATTTGAGTTAAAGCTTACCTTTTTGCTTAGTTAAGTCCATGGTAGCGACCCATTTTTTTGCTCATGCAGTGTATCTTGAAAGTAATCACAAGCCGCTCATAACAACAAGAAAATCTGTTTTTAAATTTACTTCTTGTAAATCCCAGAGAAAAATGTATTAAACCCACTGTTTTGAAGTGATCTGCAGTATTAAACATCACAAAGTGTCTAATGGAAGATTAACTCTTGAAGCTACAGTGAATTTGGGATTATTTACACATGGTGTGTCTGAATAAAGCCGGGCTCTGAATTATTTGTGCTTGAGCTCATTCAGGAAAATTAGATTTAGATTTTGCTGCTTTAGCTGTGTTGTGGTTGGTGGGGGCAAAATGTGTTTAATGAGAAAGAAATGTAGGGGTGGAGATGGCTTGGTGCCCAGGAGTGAGCTGCCAGATGCACAGTTATTAATGGACTGTCCAATTTTCCTCCTGTACATCTGCCTTTGATGTATTTATGTGTTATATTTTAGAATAGACTGAAATACAGTCTTATATCTTGTCAACTTTTCTCTTCTGTTGTTAATGTGCATTTCATAGATTAATTAACTTTTTAGTGGAAATAATTAAATTTTTTCTGTCTGATAATAATTTCGTGGTCAGAATATGTACATTCTTTGGTTGGATGAGCAAACTATTCTGGCACTTGCACAGCCATACGCCCATTAGACACCTATGACTGCTAATTACCCGCCTTCCTTTCAGGCTGCGCTGTTTGGAGGCCATACCTGACTGCACCCAGATTACATCTTCCCTCCAGCATGTCTACATGAAATATTCATTTTTTTTAAAAAAAAAGCAGCATTGTCTTGTGTACAAAATTTTTATACACAAAAATAAGCAATCGATACCCGTGTGACTGAGCAGCAGACAAATGTTCTCTTTCAAAGGTAATGTTTGAGATAACCCCGTGTTTGATATACGTGAAAGATGTAACCGCAATATTGTTGTCAAACAGCTCAGACCTCAACTTAGCCTGTATTCCTTTTCTACTGGGATGCACTATCTTCAGAATCTTAAAAAAGAAAAGAAACATGCTCTTAAGCTTCTAAATATCTAGGTCAAAGGAAGCATGCCAGGGCTGCAGAAAACCTGGCAAACAGCAGCATGGCTCAGATGCCGGTGTGCATCCTATTAGAAACTCCATGATCTGATGGAATGCAATCTGCCTCTCTGTGTCTTGTGGTCCTGCTTGGAAGCCCACTCACTGGATTCACAGAGTATATAACCCTGCAGCTATCATAAGGGAACAGATGAGGAACACACTACAACTTTCCCTTTGACAGGTGGTCATGACAATTAAGGTCTGATTAGATATTTCCAAATGAAAGGCAGAAGCTAATTAGGTATGCCAGTGCTCTGAACAGTCACCGTGTGATCCTCCAGTCTCTCTTTAAATAAGCCAAACACCCTGTTCTGTTTGGAGTGGAAACAAACGAATTTGATCCCAGTCTGTTTACCAGAGATGCCATCCTTTCCCCTTGATATGCACACAATTACATAGCCAGTCGGCTCATTCTGGCTTTACATTCGCCTCTAAAATCCGTGCTTATATCCCCGTTCTTGCCTTTGTGTGCTGCATCTCATGCACTCTGGCTAACACAGCTGCAAGTATTTTTTCCGCGTTTTCATGCATGTAATTGTTTTCGATTGCTGGCAATAAAAGACAGTAATCTATCCTCATCCAAACAAGCAGATTTTTGCAGTTGTATTCACAAGCAAAAACAACCATGACCACAATACAAAAAACCACAATGTTCAACAGAACGGTTTATTTTACTCCTTTGATCAAAGGTTTTTTTCATTTTTTGTCAATTGAATCATTTGTCTATAGACTTGTTTTCACGACAAAAGCTAATTTTATTAAGCTCTTAAATTCTGAAGACACTATGCAAATTTTTCTATGTAGAACTAAAAAAAAGCAAATATCTTATTGCATAAATGGATGGAGGAACTGATTTTGCTTTCTTAAAGTGGTTTTTATTTTCTTAAAAGCCCATTGCAGCAATTTCAAACAACCCCCACCCCAACATAATTTTAAAACAAAGAGAACTACTGTGAATATAATCACACTTTGTATTTCCTAATCAAATTCTGGGGGCTTTTGCTTCGTTTTATTTAGTGTGGTTTGTGGTGGACTGCATATTGCAGCGGTGCTGGTGCCATTATATCAAGTAGCCGATTACGAGTTTGATGTTTTGACTAATTATTGCTACAAACTTAAACATCAAGCCCTCTGCCTACTTAATCCAGCAGAAAGAGAGGTCCTACCTGGGCCAACAGCAGCATTGACAGAAAAAAAACATAATGAACAAAAAATTGAAGGCCAAAATGAGGCATCTTCCTCTCATGCAAAGGACCTTTAGATTGCAATATTGAGACATTTTCTCTCTTTTTGTGTGTTGTTTTTCTTGAATAACTAATAACATGCTTGAATACTTGTTTTTAATAGGAAAACATCAAAGTTAGGTGTTAGAAATCCCAATAAAATGTATATTTTGTCAGAATGTCTTTTTGAGCAACTGTGAGGATTTGTCATGATGAAGTACCATCCAAACATTAGTGTCTGAAAAGATAACAGCTTATTTCATCATAAATAAATACCACAAAAGATTTCTGTTGATGAAATATGAGCTGAAAACAGCAGACTAGACAAAACAAAGACAAAAATCTAGACTAGACAAAAATCATGCTTTGAGTTCTGCCTGGAAAACTTCCTCACATGATCAGTGCTCAGTGTCAACAATTAAACGCTACAAATGTGAAAATAACATGAAAATCTGGGTCAGTGTTTTAGCAGTTGCACCATAAACACACTGGAAAACACACTGATGCTTTAAAAGGAAAAGAAAACAGCTCTGGATTCTAAATCTTGTAATTATCAGCATATCTGTCTGGTGATAGGATGAGCAAAGAAATGTTGTGTTTACCCATAAGCAGCTAATGCCTTATGCAATACATGAGCATGCCTACGTGAGAAATAAAAAGCTTCTGTTAAGCATGAAAGAAAAACCCAAGCCAAAGTGAAAGCCAATATCAGGACATAATTTTTGACAGTGTGTGATTTGCAATATCCAATGTACCTGTGTAAGATGACTAGAAGTCATCCCTTTGGGTGATAAGGTCGTTGCAGAGGCAGACGATTTTTAGTAGTCCCTCCACAGCAGACAGGAGTAAGGCAGAGGAGTTGTCCAAAGATGTTAAGTCTGATGGGGACGGTAAATCACCTGCACCAAGCCTTCTGCCTGCAGCATTGTGCAGTAGCTTAATTCAGTGTGAATCAATGTGTTGTGGGTTGGGACTCTGTCACACCTCCAGCAACACTGAGCACCCCCCTGGTGCTGTCTCTGTTGCACCTGCTTGCTGAAGTACTCGGTGTGGTATCACCGGCCCAAGTAATTATAAAGGGTCTGAGGAAGACAAAAAAAAAAAGACAAAAACAAGGAATAAAAAAGAGCCACTGATATAAACATAGAAACAGTAAAATCTGTCAGTTCATGCTGAGATAGTGTTGACTCTGTATCTTTTCATGATGGCAGGCTGTGGAGCTATACATACAGCAAAAACGGTACAAGCAGGGAAGCTCTTTCATGTGACTTGAGTTTGGCATCCGTTATTTTACACACTATCAGCAAATACTGGCCTTGAGGTATGACTTAGTTGTGATTTACAACCCACTCATCTGATCTTTCTCTTTCTTCCAACACTTCATGCTAGCACACAGCTTCAAGAGAAAGTGTCTCAGCATACAAAGACACGTATTATTACATTTTAGACTCGCCGCAGCATTAAAAGAGACAGATAATGTGCCTTGTACATCACATAATTACATAAATAAAATGGTAGGCATTATTTTGAAATGTTAACTAAAACTGCAATGCTTACATAGAAATGACATTTATTCTCTGTGTCATGTTACATCAAAGCCAGGACTTAAGTCAAAGAGTAGAAGCTTGGAGTTTTTGCTTCCCTTTGACATTCAACGATTACCTGTCAACCCTTCGGCCAAGATTGCTCGAAGAGCTCATCCTCAGGCTGCTGATTCTATTAACACCTTCTGTCTTTGTGTCCCAGCTATCTCCAAACACTTTCTCATAGGCCTAAGCTCTACACTTGGCTCCCCCTCTGACCTGCTGGTTCCCAGCCCAGAAATCCACAGATCCCCACTGACCCCGGCCTTTATTCTTAAGCTTTTTCTCACCATTCCTTTGTTGTTCTGCTGCTGTTATTTTTTTTTTTTACAGTTTCCAGCTGGACACTAACTACAAATGATTCAACAAATAGGATGAAAGAATGACATCTGCTGCAGAAGAACTACCAGTTGTGACAATTTCAGTTTCAGTCAGAGAAGTGGAAAAAATATCCATTAAATCCTAATATAGTTTCCGCATTTTCTGTCAAAAAGAAAGAAATGTATCATTTTTTAACTTAGTAAATGTTGATTTTTTTGCAAGTAAATTATCTTGTAGATCATTGTGTCCTCTATCAGAGTCCTGGGAGCTTGAGGGTCCTACACATTGTCTAGCATTACCTAGCACTGCATCTGCTGGATGGAGATGTCAGATGTTTCTCCAGGTATCGGATGGAGCTACTTTTCCAGTAAGGTGGTTGTGGTCCCCAATGCTCCCATGACTATTAGTACAATTGTTTTTCATGGCTTTTACGCTCTCCCCAGTTCTTTCTTGAGGCCTTAGCATTTCTGCAGTTTTTCCTGATATTTCCATCATTGGGAATGGATATATCGATCACTACGGCTTTCCTGTGCTGCTTATCCATGATCACTATGTCTGACCCCTTGGCCACCACCATTTTATCCATCTGGATCTGGACGTTCCAGAGGATCTTAGTCTTCTCATTCTCTACCACCTTGGGGGGTGTTTCCCACTGGGGCTTAGGGGTCTCCAGTCCATATTCTGTACAGATGTTTCTGTATACAATGTCAGACATTGATGACCTGTCAATGTCATGTGCCCTCTTGTGAGGTGCTGAATTGTTTCAGGGGTTTCTTAGTTTGTTTCTGGAGTTCTGCCTGGTGTGACAGAGCTGAGCAACGGTGGCCCTGGTCCTCAAGGTTTGCTCTTGTGCTGCTGTGATTAGAGCTGCCTCTGTGCTGTCCTTCAATCTAGCCCTCTTTTGTTACTGGTTGGACTTGTTCATGCCTGCCACTGTAGTGGTCTGTGGACGGTACACCCCATGCAGGGACCTTTCCTCCTATGTTGGTTTCTCCGTTTGATCTTCTTCCAAATTCTAGTGCACGAAACATATCACTGCCTCTAGCAGGACAACACCTGTGTCTAACTAGACTTGCAGTATTTTCTTTGCTGGCCCCTATTGTTTGATTTATTACTCTTGTTAGTCTTATTCTCTGATGTATGTCGCTTTGGAGAAAATAATCTGCTAAATAACTTTAGAATAGAATAAATAATAGAACAAAGTGCTCTGTCTCCACTCACAAAGCACTGATGTGTACACATATATATATATATATATATATATATATATATATATATATATGTGTACACATATGTATGTATGTATGTATGTATGTATGTATAGATAGATA
>JBAMIG010000013.1:18057755-18072494 GCA_037177335.1 Kiunga ballochi | reverse complement strand
TGTGTGTGTGTGTGTGTTCCATTTCTTCAAACCTCTGTGTTCTGCATTTAACGTTCAGAGGGGGGGCTGTTTGTTGGTGCAGTTGGTTAACATAGTGGCCTTCCTCACAGCAAGAAGTTTGCTGGTTCCAGCCTCAGCTGGAGTTTACATGTTCTTCCCATGTTAGTGTGGGTTCTTTCCAGCTCCACAGTCCAAAGACATGCACCTTGGGGATAAACTGATTAGAGACTCTAAATTTCCCATAGAAGTGAGTGTGAGTGTGCATGTTTGTTTGTCTATGTGTGTTAGCCCTGTGATGGACTGGTGACCTGTCCAGGGTATATCCCGCCTCTTTCCTGATGTCAGCTGGGCAAGAGGGGGTATGTTCAGACAATAATCAATAGATGGATATTTTATTTATATTTTACTTTTTGGATATTTCATACCTGTATGTGTATGTAAAAGTGGGTCTAAGTTCAAATATTTTGGAAAATTTGCTAAATATGAATAAAGAGAGATAAATATTAAGAAAAATGTATCAGCAATTATTTAAGTGTTGAATATAATCACTTGTCAACCCCAAATATTTTGGCAGATGGACATTTTTGATGCACTAAATATAACTATTACTATGACAGATTAATTATTTGGAAGAAAGTTATGTTTTAAATTAGCCTAACCTTAAATTTAATTCATTTTTTTGTGTTTTGCTTTCCTCAACCACAAAAAATTCTCAAACAGAAGCCAAACAAAATCTCTTTTTTTGTAGTATTTGGGTAATTAAGTGGAAATAAAATACTAAAGTTGTTTACTCCCAAAAGCAGATTCTTTTTGATTGCATTCCTAACTGAGTCACATTTTATCCCACTTCTGTTTGGCGTCCTTGGGATGTTTCTGCAACATCAAGGAGTTCATGAGTGTATGACTGTACTCAATAGATGTAACTGAAAGGGGACACACCTGTCTTTATTGTACTTCCCACAGTTTATAGTGCACATCACAGAGAAAACAGAAGCAACTTTGTAGGTCTGCATAACCGGCTGTGCCAAGGATGAGATTTAGGAAGCAGTAGGAAAAAATGTGCAGGGCATTCCAAAGTGCTGAAGGACACTGAAGTTTCTGTTTTTCTCAGATGAAAGAAATCAGGAACTATGTCCCTCATAGAATTGGCTACACAGGCAAACTGAGCCCATGACTCATGATCAGACAGGTAACTATCAAACCAAAGCCTCTGAATAGAGTTCCTTTGTGGAAATAGAGTTTTGCTCTTCACCAGTTCAGGCTATTTTGGCATATTTAGGGTGCAGAAGCCATTTATCGCTAAAATGAACACTGTAACATGTTGAAAAGTTGTGAATGGAAATAGGTCAAGCTAAAGAAAATAAAGATATTCTGATCATGTACCTAGTATATAAACATTTAGGCTTTTGGGTGCCATTTGTGCGTGGATTAATGAAAAACTCAAATGCATGTTGGGATGACTCAGAAAATGTTAAAATGTCCAAATACAAACAATGACACAGATGTTTGAATGACAAAGCCGAACAAAAAATATACGCTGGCTTTGTTCCTTCTCTAATGTGCACTGAAAAACTGCAATAATTCATTAGTAAACCAGGCTGTAGGAAGTGTCGCTCGATAAAGTCTTAAGACAAAACAAGTCTATCTAAATTAACTTGCTGGAATCAGGTGACAGTCATGAGCAACACAACACTATTTAATCAGAATCAGAATTACTTTATTCATCCCCTATAGGGGAAATACCTTTATCTTCTTTAGACAATAAGACATAAATAAGATACTTCATCAGTGCCTGTAACAACTGTGAAGACTGTACTGGATGCTAGAAAAGATTTTTTGAAAACATTTAAAATGATAAACATTTAGTAAAGACTTAGACATAATGTAATATGATAAATATATCACTTAAGTAGAATACAAGCCAGAGCCTTCAATTATTGGGATCCCCTCCTATGAAACCAGCTATTCATTTGTGTGCCTGGAACAGACACTCCTCTACCTTTATTATTAAAAAGATGCATGTTTAGGCTAGCATTGGTTACCTTAAACTTTCCTTTAGTTTCATGGCTACTGGGAAACATCCGACAATACACAAAATACCACCCTGCATTTTCCTCTTTGCTACTAATTCTCCATATATATCACATTATGACATTGGAAGAAAAAAAACACATAGGGTTCTCCAAGTAACAATCTTAAGATTAATAGGTTTTAATATGTATATGTGCCACTTGGGGATGTCATAAGGAGATATCATGGATTTCCACAGCTATGCTGATGATACACAGCTTTACATCAGAGCCAGTTAACTGTAAAAGTCATGGATGACAGAGAACCTTTACAGCTTAATCAGGATGAAAGTTTGGATGAAGGATCATCAGTTTCCTGCAGTTAAATTGTTCATATTTTTTGGTGTCTCCATAATTTTTGCTTTAACTCCAGTGTCATCCTTATGGCAATCCTCTAAATTGGAGGTGCTGCCTGTTCAGTCTGGCATTTCTTGCCGCTATGATTGGCCCTGTCTGGGTGGCAGTGGGTACTACACAGCTGTGGAGTGTAAACTAACTTTCCTTCATCTGCGTGTTGGGTGGTTGCTATGAACCCTTTAGACATGGGAGGATATGGATTGCAATTATATCATTTACTCACATCAACATCAATTCAGATGTTTATCACTTTTGATTTTATTTTATTTAATTTTTGTTCTAACTTTCAGTTAAGAAAAAGAAGTTAGGTGGCATATGTTTAGAGAAGAAGTTTGCTATTTGTGTGTGTGTGTGTGTGTGTGTGTGTGTGTGTGTGTGTGTGTGTGTGTTTGTACGACTGTGTGAAAGAAAACATGATGAAGTGATTTTAAATAGCTATTGTTTCTATTTTGGTGTGAGGAGACTTGCTTTATTTTAATATGCATGACTTGCTTTTATCATGTAAAGCACTTTGTGTTGCCTCAGGCGTGAAAGGTGCTTTAGAAATAAAGTTTGATTTGATGGGATTTGATTGTTGTTATCATTAACTTATGTTTCTGTTTTCCTTTCTTAGGATGTATTTCTGACTTAGTCATGTTCCTCGTTCACCACACTTTCCTGTCTTCTCTACCCCTGAACCGTTCAACTCAGATGCCCTTCCTGAGTCGGGTTCTACTAGACTGGGTTTTTTCTTGCTGTCAATTCTGAGCTTTTTCTTTTTACAGTTACGTACAACCTTGTGAAAAAAATGTTTATTTTCCCAATTTAAAACATTTTCAGAAGGCAATGAAAGCTGATAAAGTATGCTGTATAACAAAGAATACGCTTGAGGAGTATACAATTTATACAAGCCGAGATGTTCTGTCAAATTAATCAAAATTTGAAATTACTTTTGCAAATAATGAACATTGCATTGTACAGACCATTGAAGAGAAAGAACATGAGGCTTGTTAACAGAAGTTGGTTCAAAAACCTACATCTCTGATGACTGATGGGTTTCCTACGTCTGGAAGTGACAAGCAGCTGATATAAAAAGAAATCTACAGATCTTAATATAATGAACAGGTCATAAAGTTCCCAACCTGATGATGTTATTGTTCTGTTTTGTGTTATGCCTTTTCTTAAAAAAAAAAAAAAAAAAAAAAGTTTGCATGCTTTGAAAAGACACTGCTCTTCCAGATTTTCAGTAATGGAAAAATAAAATCAGCCAGCACAACATGATCATAAACAAAACAAAGGTTTATGCTTTGAATGAATTACTTAGAAGCATAAATCCATGCAGTGATTAAGCAGGACATGGACATGTTAATACTTCCAAAAGAAGCAGTTTGATATTTATACAAACATCTAAACTTAAGCAGTGAGAAATGTTAGAACAGCCTTCATTCTAATATGTGTTTGAAGGAGAAAGAGCAAGCATGAGAAAGGATGGACAAAGTACAGAAACAGAGTCTGTGTCTGCTGCCTGCTCTTCTCATCTGGGGAGGTTATGCCAAGTAAATTAAACAAAAAGACATTTAAGATAATGATGCAGCTCAGAATCCCTGCTCCTCAGTGATGAGACAGCAAAGTGGCTTACTGCATCTTCCACCATAATCAAAACTGTTTTTCACAACAGTTGATGAAAGTCCTGCTGTGGCAAACATGGCAATTATTTTTGGACTTTGATCAACTTGTTCTTTCTTTTCAAAAAATCACTTCTTCTCTACACCTCATCTCGGTTTTCTCACCTTGGTTCTGACAGGTACTGGCAAAGAACCAAAAGTGGTTTAAAGTATCTGATTGATTTAGCCAGTTAATGTTTGGTGATCAGGAAGATGCTTCTCTGCTGACTATTTGGACATATTTTCTCACAGCCATAGAGAACATGTCATAAAGAAAGTAGTGTTTAACATTTTGAGTTGGCCATCCAATGTTAGTTGGATGAGTGTGTTTTTTGGATCAATGAGACTAAAATAATAAACTCTTCGCCCACAGCTAAATGCCCTGATAAGAGAGTCCATCTCTGCATGTACTGCGTCTGTTACAGCTGTGATGCTTTGTACTATACAAAGGGGAGAAACTGGACTCATCTGCCTTGAGCACTGTGAAATGCAAAACATAACAAAGAATATGTTCAACATAAACTAAAATGAAATCATAAAACACATAGTGAACTGTACACCTATTCAGCTACAAGGCCTTTGGACAACCCAGTTCAGACTGCTTTAGTTACTATTTATGTATAAGGATTGTTGTATAATGCTGGAATGGAGCCCACTGTAACCAGTATGTCAGGGAAAATAAAGAAATATTTCACTCAATCTGACAGATTAGGGTTTTTGTAAAAGGTGCACCAATTCTGGACCATAACAGGCAAGATGCCTTTTTCAGCCTGTTCTTCGTGCAGCAAAAATAGCACAGCAGAGATTTACTGTGAAAAAGAAACACAAGCAGAGGTTTCTGTTCCTAAACAGCTAATCCGGTAAACTGTATAGTGAGAACATTAAGAACAGAAACACATACTGTAGAAAATCTGCCTGTAAAGTGTGACAACATCTAATAATGGCTCATGAGCAAAGCTGCATTTTGCTGTGGAACTGCAAACAAAATGACCTTTGCTTTGTGTTTTCTGTGCAAGTATGTTTACCTTGATGAAGTGAGGTATTTAAATGCTAAAAGGATGTCTTTTTGCATTATCTTCTGCTTGCATTCATCTACTGATACAATGATTTTAATCAGTGATTAGACATTAGTAACACCTTAACCTTTAATAAAACATTATGCATCACTTACTTGTAGCATTTTAAATTCAGTGCATACCTTGCCCAACAAAGGAGATTGTAATTTCAAACCAAACAAAGGATCTGTGCCTTATTTGTTCAAGATTTCTACATACTCTTCTCCCAACCTCATCGTCTCATTTCCATATTTACCCCTGTCAAAGTATTTGTTTATGCAAAGGATAAAAGGATTACTGTTTAAAAACTTGAACTTGTAGAATTTAGTCACTATTTTAAAGCTTTTAAGGTATTTTGTTTTGAACGGGCAAAGGACAAAGATAAATCAGACACCCAGTAACACATTATGCCTTTCAATCAGATACATTTACCCAGAGTCTACCATGTGCCACTCATAATGACTTTCAAATGTCAGAAAAGCTGGGCTACAGTGTTCAAGCATCTGATGATTCCCTGTACTACACTAAAGTAGGTCTCCAACATCAAACTTGAAAATGATATAATTGACTTCTGACAGCGCAGCATGATATGGCGCTTGTCCATACAAACATACTAAATCTACATCTTCAATTCAGCTGCCACGATGTTCCCCAAAACTTCATGAATCTTTAACAGCGCCTGCTTGGCAGTACAGCATCTACTTCAAAGGACCTTTTGGTGGGCAACTCTTTATGTAAAGAGATTGCAGTACCGCCAGTGACGGAGCAGCATCTGTTTCAGTGAGCCTGCAATAACTGCACTGTGCTCAGAAGCATTGTGCTTCGCTGATACAGAAAACTGACTCTCTGATCTTCTGCCAATGATCCATGAAATCTTTTTTTTGAATCCCCAAATGGAAGAGGTTGCAGGATAATTTATGGTGCTTTCAGGTGTGAGCACCAAGACGAATAGCTATGCTATTGTTAGAGCTGCCCGTCTTAAGCTTACAGAATGCAGGTGATGACTTCAAATGACCGATTACCCAATAAAGACTGTAAATAGAAATGTCTAAAAGCCAGTCACATGTTTACAGTATATGGATACACACACGTGAACCTTTTGTTTGTGCTGAATTAACTATCACTTGATATCTCAACCCCTGCAACTCAAGTAGCATAGCTCAGTAGCAGAGTGGTTGTTAGTCAACTATGACTGGCTCATTGATCCTTTATCTGACTGATGTTTTAGAAACTTATAGCAGAATCTATGACCCTACCGTTCCAAACATGGCCCTGAGATATCAGCAGCGTAACTGTACTGAACATTGATATATCCATAGAGCTGTCCAAGGTGCTGATGTAGCAGTCAGATTTGTAGATGTGTCTTCGCTTACATCCAGTCTTACATCAGTTTCAGATTGGGTGTGCTTCACTCAAAACAATATACTACACAACACAGTATAACAAAATAATGAAAATATGATTGTGTATTAGATTTGGTAGTACACACTGGACTGAATATATGATCAGACGTTACAACCCAAGGCCAGACTGCTACAATGACATGCCGGCGGGAAAAAATACTCTACTTTGTGGTATATATATGTATATACCACAAAGTAGAGTATATATATGGTCATAACATTAAGCCAGAGTTGTGACTGTATTGTGTTGTTGATGTGAGCATGTCTACCAGCTAGCAGCTAGTTTGCATACTAGATATTGTGTCTTAGAGCTTTGTATCTAACGTGCTGAGCATGGCTCACTGTAGAGGTAGGCATAATTGCTCTTCTGATGTGTTATTTTGCTAAATGTCTCTAAGTCCAACTCGTTCTTATTTTTGTGTTTAAACTGACATCTCATGCCACTCTTCTGTGTCCAACAGAACAGAAATTTCCATTTGAATAGTTTGTTTGCCTCTTTGTCAGCAGGAATACAAAAATAACTCATCTAAACAAATATAATTTCCATTTTTTACTTACACAGAGCTTTATACAGTGACTGGATTATTATTACCTACTGTGTACAACAACAATATGTGTTCACATGTAATGACTAACACACTGCATGTAACGTTTTGTTGCATGGCTCAAGTTAATTGTTATTATTGGAAAAATATTCTTTTTTGTCAGAAATTAAAAAAGCATTCAAAGCAAATAAATCTTTTTCAAGGACCTCATTTTCACCTGTATTGTGAAGAGTCTTTTTAAGAGCCCTTCTCTGTGTTCACTATTTCTTTCAGCTCACTCCCAAAATGTGTGGAAATCTAAGATCCATTCTTAGATGCATACACATATGGATTATAGATAGAGTGATCTGATCAATGTATACTTACATGATGGAAAGATTTTATACAACAGTAATGCTATTAGCATGTGCAATGTAGACAAATTTAGAAGACTGAAGACAAAAGTCTTTTTTTCATCACAATGCTTGATAGTTTAAGTTAAAAAACAATGTTGTATCTACCAGAGTCAACTTTTGTTTTGCTGCTTTTTCCCTGAAACTCATGATTTCTCCTCAGTCTCTACCCAGCATTAAAAAGAAACCCACAGAAACTGGAATAAGTGACACGCTTATTTTCCAGCAGAAAGAATTAAATAACCCTCCTCAGTTGGACTGAACATTTTTTAATCCATAAAAATCAATAATAATAATAATAATAATAATAATAATGATAATAATAATAATAAACTATACATTAACAGGTTGACCCTTTAAGAATGGTAAACTTGCTGTGACTCTGATAATTTGCTGTAGAACATTGTGAAAACAAACCTGCTTGAGTCATCTTTACCAATTTATTTGGGTATGTAAAAACAAAATAATTTTTGTTTGTTCTGAATTGATGGTTTCAAATTTTCACCATTTCATTCTTTCTATTTTTCTCCTTAGACTGAAATATTGTGTTTGCCTGGTGGGGGAGAATGAGACTTTATATAATGAGTGGATAGTCCACTGGAAAATATAGAGATGAAAATGTTTTTTTTTTTTTTTTACCATTTATGTATAGACAGATCCTTTCTTCTAAAACTTTCTTAACCACTGGTAAATTAGTGATGTCTGAAGCAAATGTACTTTATGAAGTAATTTCACAACACAGCACCAACACCATTGCAGATATACTACATGCTACAGCAGTTATCACAGCCTTGGTTTAGGTAAAGGAAACAATAATTCTGCTGAAAGACTGAGTGAGAACTAGAAAAAGGCATCTTTATCTTGTTGAGTGAGAAAACAGATGCTTTTCCAAAGCGGGACAAGACAAACTTGTAGACATTGCAGTTTGCACAGTTTCTACTAGCATAGGAATACAGCATTTTGTTCTGTACACTGGTCTCATGATACCTTACATAAAACAGCCTTAAAGTTCCTTTGTGCAAAGTGAAGTGATACCTGTGAACCTGCCCAAACAACACAAGCTTATGTGCTGCATCCCATCCAATCTGGGAAGTCTATTTAAGCTGAACCCTTCCTTCTTTTGCTGTTTGCTTTACCCCTACTACTGCATCTACCATCACAGTCACTGCACATTGCCTGCTTTTGCAGTGAACACCTCTGCCATCCAAGAATCTAAGAAAAATATTGTTCATTATCGACTTCAATATTGAACTGATTTAAAACCCAAGGAGTAATGGAACAGCCATCCATCCATCCATCCATCCATTATCTACCGCTTTGTCCCTAACGGGGTCACCGGGGGGCTGGAGCTTATCCCAGCAGCCAACGGGCGAGAGGCGGGGTACACTCTGGACGGGACGCCAGTCCATCGCAGGGCAAACACACAGAGACGAACAACCATGCACGCTCACACTCACTCCTATGGGCAATTTAGAATCACCACTCAGCCTATCCCCAAGGTGCATGTTTTTGGATTGTGGGAGGAAGCCGGAGTACCCGGAGAGAACCCACACTAACACGGGGAGAACATGCAAACTCCACATAGAAAGGTTCCCGGCTGGAGTCCTGCTCACACCAAGGCTCGAACCGGCAACCACCTTGCTGTGAGGCCACAGTGCTAGACCTGTTTACAATAACTAACATCCATCCATCCATCCATTATGCGCCACCTTGCAGCCAATGGAACAGGAATATAAAAAAACGTGTGAGTTGTCTGTGAGTAAACAGTTCTTGATGAAACTGAGAGCATGTTTGAATGACCTTTAATAACCAAGCAACAATAGAACAGCAGTTTAGTGCCATTCAGGAAAATCTGTTCTCACTTTACAATCTAACCTTAAATATTGAAAGTTTCTTAGTAAATTTTGGATAGGAACAGACAAGGGCTGTGCATCAACAGAGAGATCTGTCTGACCTTCCCTGCTGTTGAGCCCATTACGCTTCAATTAACAACCGCGGCCTGCTGCGACCAGGAGGAACAGATGCTCAGCCCACATGGTGGTAATTCAATGAGAGTCACAGACAGGGGGACATAAAACTTGATCCACCAATCAGACGCACCTATGCACGAGGGGATACAAATTTACTTTGCTGTATTGGGCTTTGAGAAGGAACCATGACCTGGATGCCGTGAGCCTCTCACAGTGTGCAAGAGCTCGTCAAAGATAATGCTGAGCTTCACCATATGGGTAATTCAATTTCACAAGCAGCAAAAAAACTAAAATCGTATTAGCGGGTCTTCTCTCAGCCAATGAATCCTCATAGTGGATGGTAACTCCTGGGAAGTTTATTTTCTATTTTTGCTTTCAGAACTCTTAGAATGAGTGATTTTAATGTGGTCTTTTTTGCTCTTTTGGCTTTTCACCCTTATGCTGTACTGTTGCAACATATAGTGCTTATATTGCAAGGGATTTAAATGAGTGAAATTACTGGGGAGAGAAGTAGTATGTGGTTATATGTGTTGACTTAGATATAATTAACTCTATATATAACTACTATAGAGTATTTATTCACACTTCATAAAACAAAAGATTTGTCCCTCATCCTGGGATTTACATGAATATGTGTTATACAGTACTTAACAAATGTATTAAAGCACCACTTTGTCACTTCAGTCATAGTTTAACAGAATTTGTATTTACCAAAATCTCTTTTTATGTTTTTTATAATGGTTATTGGCCATTGGCCAATGGCCATTTTTTTTCTTTTTAAAAGTTTTTGGGGTTAAAGTCTGTGAGAACAGCTGGAAACTATTTTAAACTCATTAACAAAAAAGGGTTTGCAAAAATACAATACATAAAAAAACAATGCAAGTAAGAACGCAAGCTGTTGTCTCAGCTAAAGGTCATACAACATATTTGGTTACTATTTCTCATTAAGGGCATTTTCTTTATTGCAATTGGTTATTTTATTAATGAGTAATAATAAAGGTTTTCATTTGAAATAAGTTGTTAATGTATTATGAAGTTATTTATGTTTTCTTATCTTCAAAAATGCTCTAATAAATTTGTTAAGCACTGTAAATACATATAAGCTGCCTCTTATTTCAAGACTGTAAATGTGTTGTAAGCACAAGTGTATGCAAATTGTTTTTCCAGGACTTGATCAGAAGGTTAGAGCTGCGGGAAACTAATATTTAACTTTTTCTCCAAGAAAAAAATCATCCAAAAGTCAACAGGCTATAAAACACAGGCAACAATCATGTCATTAAATGTATCACACTGTATGTATAAAAGAAGACATTACAATATAATGGAATTAACTAAGAATTATGTTTATTCATAATTTGAATACAGTTTTTATCACTTCTGCAGCCTCTACCATCAAATAGTAAAAAGTCACATTGAAACTTTATGTTTATGATGCAAAGCAACAACTAATTCTGACAAAACAATTAACATGAAAAATGTGAAACAATATGTTTGTGGAGACAAGATATCCCCAAATACCCTGTTCACACCTTATCTATAACTTCACCAGGAGTTTCACAGAGTGTAATTACACCAGCACTGTCCAGTCCTGGATAGTGGGGCTGGCCTGATTGGATCTCACCTTCACATAACCTCTTCAACCTGAAGTGACATGGCAACCAAGAACAATGCATTAGTTAATCAACTGATAAAAAGTCCAGATAGAAGTGTCCTGATCCCATTAGTGCTGGAAATAACTCTCAAGTCTTGGCTGGCAGTTTTACTATTGCAAAAGACATAATGCAGCATCCCAGAGGCAGCATCCTTTACAACGGGTTGGGTTGTAATTAGCAGCTTCTTTTGAAAGCAGAGTCAGCAGTCTTGTTCAGAGGGCAGACGGACACGAAAGCAAACTTTTATACATAAAAGATCAGAAGGCTCTTTACAATGTATGGATAGGTTTAACTCCTACTAACACACAATGAAACCAAGGCAAGAGGCTGGTGACTGTTCAGCATCAAAGCTACTATTTAAGATGCCCAGAAACATTTTTTGTATCAATCCAACATAAATCTAATAACTCAGTTATACTAGAAAAAAAACAGTTAAACTAGTTTGAATGCTTCAATTTGTTCAAATAATTGATCAAGCTGATCTAAAAGATTCACTAAGTTAGCTGAATCCGACACGCGGACCTACTCAAGTCATTTTGTAATTTCTGTGCAAGGACAGCGAAGGCTTTTGGGGAATACATAATTAGCAGGAATTTAATCTTTTTATGATTGTTACCATATGAACTTGTGTTGTGTGTTTTATTTCTGGGGTTATGTTTACATTTTGATAATGAAGATTGAATATTTTGTTCAGTCAGAATTTTAAAAATAATACTATGTGTGCGAAGAACCATAAAGGACAGACATGATTGGCTTATTTTAACAACAGAAATAACACTGTTAAAATAAATCTCAAGTAGGTTTCAGTATTTTACTTTGTGACTAAAACTAGGATATATAAATGTCAATAAATTGCTTTCACGCTATAATAAATGTACTCTGATAGAAAGCTACTTTGAATAATAAAAAATGTATTTCCTCAAATATAAACGGGTGACTGAGTACTACAATTTCCTGATTATAATGTCCTCTTGTCATGAATCATTCTACAAGGCTAATTAGCCTTTGCAGCTAATGCACTTTGATGTCAGAGATCATAACGTCAAGAAATTCCAGTCTGCATCACAATTAACATGTCTAATTTCTCCTTTATGATCTCTCCAAATCAGAATAAACCAGTTTCTCTCCATTGTTGTGGTAACCATATGCAGCATCATTACACATAAAGTTCTGGCTCCCTCTTATTCTGAGTCTGGAAAATAATCATGCCATTACTGAAGAAATTATTAAAATGTGTTTTGATGTACTTTTAACTGTTTCTTGTACACTTTGATGCAATCCTTAATCGCCATGGTTTGTGAAATGTGTGTTTAGTTGCTAAACAAACTCACTAGAAATAAAACATGTCATGGTTTTCCCACTATATCTATAACTAATACAGTGGTAATATGTAAACAGATTAACACTCTGAGGTAGCTTCAGGCTAGTGTCAGATTATAGTCTTACATAATATTAGTAGTCGCAAATAAAAAGAAAAAACTCTTCAAAAAGTACATTTACTATTTACAAATGTAAATACTTCTAAAAGAAAAAAACAGTTAGAAAACATGCATCTCTGGAAACACTTTTCTGCCCTCCTCCTCCGCTGATATTTTCATTACTTGAAGTGACAATGGAAGTTCACTGATGTCACTGGTGCCCGGTACCACCCTCACCACCGCTCTCTGCACGTGTTTGTATACTATGGGAAGTGTATGTGTTGCTGTTTTTTTACAAGGTGAATGTAAATAACAACAACATACAATGGTCACCATTAGCAGTTTACTTATAAACCTTCAGCTGTAAATCAGAACAGTGAGACTTCCATGATATTTAGCACCTCTACGCCTCAGGACTCCACAGGAACCAGAACATCTCTTAAAGTATTGTAATCGGTTGAGACCTTCGGTGGCACATCATCCAGACATCTTTTTAACAACTGTCTGATTTGAATAATCAAATCTAAAACAGGAAATAGAGTCCTACATCAACACGTACCGGCCAAACTCTGCTGTGCTGAATAATGCCGACCCCAATGAAAAACAATTCGCCGTAGAGGCGTGTGAGACAGCGTAGGGGAGGGCAGTGCCTGCTGTGCATTCAGTGGTAATTGAAAACTAGACAAGCAACACGGGTCTCAATCTCCCAGAAGCAGCTCTGAAATACAGACATTGTAAATGTTTACAGACAGGAATGAAAGAAAAATGATACCATTTACAGCATTGTTGGTATTTTTTTAAAGTTTTTACAATAATGTGTGTTCCTTTTTTTTCTATGTCAATGTGTGTGTTTTTATGTGTGTCTTCGAAGGATTATGTCAGTTTCCAGCGCAATATCCAGTGCAATCATCAAAAATGAGGCTCCAAATACATCTACAAACTCAAGAAGTGCTCTAAAATCAGCATATAGGCAAAAAAAATCCTGACAGAAATTATTTATCAAAGTAAAAGAAATTGCTTTTGAAAATTCAAATATGTAAATTCCTTCAAAGTATTTGATTCTGACTAATGAATTAATTTAAGACCGTTAAGGACAGTTCAAATCAATTAATTCTTTTGTTTGATATCATTTAAACATTTTACTTTTAGACTTGATGCAAAAGTTTATAGCCTGCAGCAGCTTGCAAGTAGGAGCAAAGAGCTACTGAACGTAGAGCTGCCTGTCACAATTTCAGAAAAAGAAAACCCCACAAAAGATTAAGCAATCTGGGTGTGGTGATATGGAAATGGCAGCGCTGTATAAAGATGCAATTAAGCCGAGAGCTGCTGACACTCATTAATAATGAGCCTCTCTGAGAATAATTGCATACGATACGCCGGGATTTGCTGTTTACATCTTTGTGAGTGATGTCTAAGCAGCTTTTGGAGAAGAAATGAAACACAAGGATCAAAGAATGTTTAATAATATCTATACTGTTTGATGTTATCCATAAACTGATCTGCAAAGATAGATGCTGTCCTACTCTTTGACCCAGTCTAAGTGTACAGTTTCACTCCACACACATTATTTATCATCTACAGAGTCCTATATGCAATTTACTCTATTTGCGGAACTCACCATTGCCCCCATGCCCTGTTGGAAGATCATTTTTATTGTGCTGTTTTAATATTTTAGTTAAGAGCTATAAAATATTTAGGCATTCCCCCAACTTAAACGTTAGTTATATTTAGAATTATGCAGATAATACAGCTATATCCCACTGAATAAATCCACCCTGGTAAAAATAAGGGCAGCATCGACTTTAACCAAGATGAAACCATGAGGAGACATCATATAGCAAGGCACTTTGGTAAAAAGCCGCCGGGAATATATTAGAAATTGATAACAATTTAAAGAATATTTAACCTTCCTTATTAGAGCTGAATTGTTGCTCCATTAGTTTCTGGGTGGTAAGACGTCGCATGACAAATGGACTCACAATGTGAGGGCTCTATCTCCTGGGTAGGGTGGGGTACTTATCTGGTTGTGCTTCCCAGATAAGAAAGGAAGGAGAAAGGGAGGGCTAAAAGTGGGATTTTTATTGAACAATTTGACGCAGAGAGAAATCTTCAGAGGTCCGCATTGTGAAAGCAGAAACCTCACTGTGGCCGAATCCAGTCAAATATTTTAAGACCTGACAAGATGAGTCAGTCATCAACTGGATAAAGCTGAGCTTCCAGTTAAAGAGGCTCACA
>JBAMIG010000013.1:18034608-18057655 GCA_037177335.1 Kiunga ballochi | reverse complement strand
TAACATGATCCTTTTTTATTATATGGTATCACTCAATGGTTTCTGACTGGTACTACATATGGGTTGTTATTACATTCAGTTTTTATGATCAAATCCACCTTTATAACAACCGGGCAGGGGAAAGATTATGGAAAAGGAAATGAGAGTTTATTTGAGTCAAACATAAAGGGGAGATAAACGGTTTGAGTATTAAATTTTTCTAGAAACTATACCTGTATGTGAGCTCAGCAGGAGCAAAACAAGAACTTCACAGGACTTTTTATTAAGCTTTAATCAAATTAATCACATAATGAAGAGTGATAATAACAATTGTCACAATTGTCACTTTAATATAAAGATAATAAGCAGTATGAGTGCATTCTATTGCATAGGATTAATAAATTGTATAAAAATACATACATAATAAATCAACCTGATGACCTAGCTTGTACATCTACTTGAATGCTGATAATTCATCTGCAACTAGCAGCTTCAACTACAATAAGACAAACTAAATTCACATCAATCTGTGATTTTAAGTAGCATTTTGTAACTTTCTGACCTTAAAATAAGTGTTTCTCACTAGTTTTGATGGTACATTCTTTGAGCTGTAATTGACCGGCACCACTTAAGGGTGAGAAATGGATAACATAAGAATTAGCATCCGAGACTTTTACTCGCTGGAGAAAGCTCAGAGCTCAAGGAAATAAGATGGATACAAAAATGAGTCCTTGTGCCTCCAGACGACCACACACACAGCACTAATGAAAATCAGGCTTTTTCTTTAAATCTGCTGCCACAAAGACCCCAATGTGCTTCACCTCAGCTTACAACTCTAATGCATAATAGTATAAATGTATAAAGGAAGTTGTGGTTAATGATAATATGTAAAAGCTTTCAAAGTGACAACATGTAGGTGTTTCAATAGTGTTGAGCCTGACCTGGGTAACTCAGGAGCATGTTAACATGCTGGAGCTAAATGAAATGTACTGTAAAACCGTATGACTTAGACTCAGCTGATTTAAAAACGACATTGCATGGACAGGAAATGCTATATTTTCAAAATAAATATCTCATAAGGCTATATAAATTTGTATTATAAGTCACGTCCCAATACAAATTTTAAGATTTGCCAAATGTTTACACTCTGGCAAGGCAGCTCGTATATGCTGGTCCACCTTCCTGTGTAGACGCTGAGGAGACACATTGTGGATGATGCTTTTTGTGTTTTTTACACATAGATAAAAAAAAATCACCTGTCAATATTGAACTTTTTGGTTTATTTTTAACGCTGCTTCTTTGTCAAACACTTTTTTGCTTGGATTACCACTGTTCTTCTTTAGAGGTCAGAGAAGTTGACCTTGTGAGGTAGATTGATTGGAATTCCTCGGATTGTTATCGTAAAGAAATCCATCTTCCCAGATTTCCAGTCTATTCAATTGTGGCCAAAACAACACATTTAGACGAGTCCAGGTGGAGTTTAGGTGAAATGACAAGAAACGATTATGGTTTCTATTTACTGTCTGGTTCTGCTTCATTGATCTGAGCGGTCGAAAATCATTCACATCAATCACAGTGACATATTTTTCTTTTTGTTATAGAAATATAAATAGGTTTATGACTAAAGTTCACCAGGCTGTGAAAGCTGCTCTGTTCTTGCATAGTAAAGACATCCTTTAAGAAGTTACAAATGCAACACTATGACATTATTAAAGACGGGGATCCTCATTAACTTTATTTTAAATCACTGAAACTAAGGCCGTAGCGCAAGAAGGTGCAGCTTCAAGCACAAGAAGCTTTTTTTTGCGGAATCAAAGTGGACCTTTGGTGCAGCTTTGTGCTGTCTTATGCAGTTTAGTCATTTGACCAAGTGACATTGTGAGTGAGTAAAGCTCCTAAAAACCCAAGCTTTGTTCTTTGCAATCCATTGGCAGGCTTATTGTGTTGTTTTCTTCCATGAACATCGTCGTTACCGTCATCTTCCATGAGATAAACATACAGCATAATTAATAGTTTCATGCTATTTTTTTCTGAATTCTTCTATATTTATATGAATGCTCTTTTTATGTCTTCTTTGTTTCAGCTGCATTTATAATACTAGAGAAAAAACCTACTTCAAAAGAAGACAAGACACCCAGGAAATTAGGATTGGTTAGGCTTCAGTGCCGCTAGAATACGAAATGCTGTTTTGTGTTTTGAGATTAATCAGACAGTTGTACAGATTTTATACAGTCTTGGCTCTGCTGTTTTAACTTGATAATAAAGACAAATACAACACTGTATGTATTCCAGCTTCTGTAAAAAAGTACTGAAGAAGAACTAAATGGTTTGATTGGGGTGCAGTGATTAATTTTCTCCTTTAAGAGACAAAAACAGTGCTGCCTTTTTAAAGCAACCCAAGATGTAACAGCATCTTAAGAAATCAAGTTTTGCAAATGTGTGAAAATGTTTAAGCAAACATTTTATCAGGTAATTATAAATGTACGTTTATGGATATGCGTCATTCAAATGCAAAAAGGATTCTTTTTGTGTATTATTGGGTATAAGCACTATGATATGGACACTGCCATGGTTACAGCAGATACCTATTATTCACCCAAGATGCAACCCTGCATGCCCTTTCTTAATAAGTTCACCCTTGTTGTTTTTATTAGACAAACAAAAATATGAGAATCTGTACTCTTTTTGTCTACAAATCAATGTACAATATGTAGTAAGACACGACATGTTGATTCCATCAAAGAAGAGATTGCATCTACTCCAATAAAGCCCATCTTTTTTTTTTTACTTAATTATTCATTTATTGCCTCTCCCAGAGAAATTCATTGCAAAAACAGATTATATAAAGACCTGCACCTCCATAAATACTTTTACATCTTAGCTAAAAAAAAAACTTGCAACCACTAAGAAAAGTCACTAAAATTGTATGTTTTTTTCCCTCATCTTGATACCGACTAAACATGTGATTATTTTGGTGAGTGTGTGCCTGCACAGGGCGTCCACTGGATATATTTATGTTAGAAAAATCACTAATGAGTGGTATAAATTAAAACATTTTTAAAAAACCCTTTTGGATTAAACATAAAAGCACAGTCTCATTTTAGCTTGCTCTTTACAAATATTGTAGCGTTGCCATCCCAGCACTGAAGAGTGTTTGAGGTTTTGATGTGAACACAGAGAAAGTTTGTTTCTTGTGAAATTCAATACAACCTAAAACATAATAGAGATCTATTTATTTTATGTTTATTCCGGATATTCAATCACTGAAAGAACACTCTCAAATGACAGAGCGGCTGAACTGATGGAACAGTAAAAGGATGATACACAGGCAATGAAACTCAGTGACATTTTAATGTCCCTGGATTTTAAAAAAGTGACATGCCTACAGCCCAGTGGGAAATTAATTTGATAGAAGGATAGAAGCTGGGATAATGCATTTTAACCATCTAAGTGTATAAAATATCCCTCTGGCTGAACTTGCAGGTAGTTTGCATGTAGGGATTTGTAACAGTGCTCATCAAAATGATAAGGACAGACATTGCCTTCTTGGTTTTTCTCTTTCCTTCAGTGCTGAACAGCAACATTTCTGCACATGTCAAAATCAGAGTAGTACAGAGCCTGATGTCCAAACCAAAGGGAGTTATTTTCTCCCACAGAGGATCCTGCTTTTCAACTATGCTTGGAACAAAAAGTTTCAACCAAAAATAAAACACTTATTTGGGTTTTACATATTTCTTGGGTTGGATGCTTTCTGGTATCAAGAGACAAAGAAACAAAGTTGTGTATGTATATTATACACACACACACACACACATATATATATATATATATATATATATATATATATATATATATATATATATATATATATGAGGCCATTATATCTGACTCAAACTCACTTTGTTAGAATTTACATATTAATTTTAGCCCTAGTTGTGCTTGGACTAGAAAGGAGCTCCAGAAAACCTGCACAAGCGGTAAACAACAAATAAAGCAAATTTATTAATCCGGGTATGCCCGACCTCAGTAACTACGACGGCCAGACACCTGGATTAATCAGTTTATCAGTAATGAAACACAGGAGACACAGGAGCTGTCCCAAGTTTAGGAAGTAGCCGAGTTGTGCATAAAGCCTTTTGCAGTGGATTTTATTAAGTGGTTGTGGGTTTACTGGGAGTCAAGCTTGTTTCCAGTCTGCTAGAATCAAGGATGTAGTGGATGTAGCAGTCTGCTGTTTGCAGCATGGGGGAGTGGGTACTATCCCTCAACAGGAATGAGAGCTAAGCCATTATCCTCTTCTCTAACACCTCAACTGATGGGTCTCACATTAGCTTGGATTGATTGTACCAAGACATGCTAGGAAAATTTGCCTGGGATGTCTCAATACAGTAAAGCCGGTAAGGTGTATTGCTAACCGATCAATAAATCTGAGTTTAATTCTATCAGGTCTGACAAAGGCTGAAATTGTGATGTGTATTACTCTTAAGTTTTACCAGTCGTTTATTTTTTTTTTAAATTTATTTATTAGTATTACAGATACACACAAAGACTACAGCGCCCCCTCCCCACAGGTCAGTTCAGATCAATAAAATCAGGTGTGTAATACCCATTTACTGGGCCCATCTTAATTATTTCCTTACATCAAGAAAACATTTGTTTTCTCAAGAAACCAAGACACATGATCTCATTATTAGGAGAAACCGAGAATCACGAGAAACTGTCCTTGTTATCTTGAGATAACAAGAAAATTAACTTATTTTCCCAAAATAACGATGAAAAAAAGCAAAGCAGTTGTGCATGGTCGCTGTCGGCTTCCATAGACATCCCCTAAATAAGAAATAAAGGTTCCAAGTCACACCAAGTGCAAAGGCAATACTCTGATGTAAGCAGTCTTATTATATACAGGCAACTGGTTGCACCAGCTATAGACATATTGTGCCAATCGTTTTATTTTTTATTTTTTAGATTTTCTTTGTTAGCTGTTTCCTGTAAAAATGAGAGCATTTCTCTGAACTGGATTAGATGTCATGCTGCTTTTATTTTTTTATTTATTTAATTTTTTTGGTAATTATGGTTGTTTTTCTGCATCTGTCACACTGTGTAATCATGCAAATGGGAAAACTGAACAACTAATTCAACTTCCAAAAGTTAAAGCAAAATGAATAGAAAGGAGGATAAAGTTCAAACCATATCTTTTCTTAGAAAACCATGGGGAGTGTGAGATCAGTGCCAGTAGAAATTGATTAATTTAGACCCCTGATGATACCACAGCCACATGGAACGGCAGGACTTTGCTTCTCAGAGGCTTGGCTGCACAAGTGTCTCTAAAGGTGTTTTCAGACCAAAGGCAAATTAAACTATGTGGATGGCACAAATATGTAGAAAGCCAAAGGAAAAACAAATATGAGCAGCTTTGTGTCATGTGAAGCATGTGGAATATATCTCCCTGATGGTTAATACCGTTTAACAACAGCCCTTCTCACATCACCAGAAAGAGTGGATCGGGGGATTGAGTAATGAAAGTATAAATGTTATAAGTAATGGAGGGAAATGTTAAGTTAGCTGTCTGATAGATCCAGAAACCTCATGGTGACAACTGTTATACCAAAACAGGGATTAAAACGGGCAACATGGAGAACAGTGAAAAGAACCGCAGGCCCTCTCAGTTACTGATTATACTTTACCACAGATCAATTTAGCACTGGCAGGAGCTGCCTGAGTAAGTTAGCTGGATTATTAGCTTCGTCATGGGTGTTGGATCAAGGTTATCAAGTTAAATGTGCAGATATATAACTGTTCTCTGGCTGTGCTGAATAATGCTTTTTTGTTGTCGTTCAAATTTTGTGTTGTTTCTGATTAACAATTAGCATCAATATCAGAGAATAAACACAAACATGACATAGATTCAAAAGCACAAATTAAACTGAGGAAAAATGTTGCAAGTATTTGGCCATGAAATTGAAAACTTATTGTTTTTACATATATATTTAATCCAAAAGTATATAAAAATAATTCAATATGAGCAGAGAACAAATCAGCTAATTAATGGTGGTAAATTCTCATTGTGATATGAAATAATTTCAGTAGCAATAACTCAGAAGGGAATTTCTTCAACTCTGCAAAAGCTCCCCAGCAGTTTAATAGGAGGCAAATTTTCACTTTGTATTTGGTGTGAACACACCATAACACCTTTCTGCCCAGCTTACAGACTATACTGGCAGACAAAGACAGCAGACAAAGATGTAAACGTAAAAGAGAAGCGATTGCTCTGCTTGTAAACAACAGATGGGGTTATCCTGCACTCGTCAGGGAGTCAGAGCTTGAGAGGTATGATTTGGCTGTTGTTCATGAATGTGAGTATGTAAAAGTAGAAACAAGACATTATCCAAAAAAGCACAGTCCTTAGAGAATTATGATTAATGAGATTGGATGTTTTTCTAGGTCAGAACTGACCAGGGGAACCACAACTCTCCAACTCTATGCATCACAGTGAAAGACTGACCTCAAAACCAGAAGGTAGTGTCTGCAACATGTACAACAGCCAGGCTGCAGTGACCATCACCTCACTCTAACTGGTAATGGTTGTACTAAATTTGGTTTCTTTTTATGTTAAAGATAAGAAATACTGAATTTCTGGTAAATATATAAACTCATTTTGGGAGCCACAAAAATGTCAAAAATTGCATCTACCTGAAACCCAATTGGATCAGTCATTTTAAACATCTTTCACAGCTGTCTAAATATTGGAATAAAAAAAACAAACCCCTCAGAAAACTATAAATAGATTTGCTCCGTGGAGCACAAAGCTATTTGAGGAAGCATTTACAGGGCTCAATATTTGACAAGGTAAGCGGGCTAATCCTCCCATCTCCATAAGATTTATCCAGGTTGCCTAAAACAGTCTGTGGATTGCTGACAAAATAGCTTGAGATTTGTTTTCTTATAAAATATTTGGCCAGTCTTATATAATGGTGGTTTGTTAAGAATCAGATTGACATTATAACACTAGTGACCCTAACCAGTTTATACTTAATGAATAGTCCAGCTTTTAAAAGTCAATATTAACTTGGATTAAGCTAAATTACTGCAGCTGATTATATGTTACGCAATGAATTAGAACATTATCATCTTTTCCTATCACTGGCTTCCTAAGAGGCTAATTACATAGCTAATATAAATAAACACATCATGTATACTGTTTTTGTGACCAATACTGGGCTATTTGTCCCTTTTATTAGCAGGTGGATTGTTGCTTTGTTTTTTCATAACTCTTTATTTACAGGTATTAAGTAAATAAACAGAACATGTTACCAGAGACAAGTTCCCCAAAAAGAAAAGAAAAAAAAACTGTCATGGCTCATTTTCAACATTTTAAAACAATATTAACATTCTGTACATTTTACCTCATCAAGTATTCAATGTGTTCAATATGTTGCTCTGTTTTAACGGTCTGTAGCTTGGAGTATTTAACGCTGACACAAGCAGACAAGATACTTTTAGCCATTAAATCAAAAGTGAAAAATAGCATTCCAAAAATACTTCTTTCTGAAAAGTTACAGCACAATGCCATGGCTCCAGAGAACTTGATGGGAGGTGCCGGACCAACAAGCACCAAAATAACTTGGAAACTGGTTGTGGCACATTTGTGAAAAGAGTGATACCACTTGAAGGTTCTGCTGTTTAGCCAGGAGGCACTCAACACAGCACAACGAGCCAGTGCCAGTCATTATCCCATTGTTTGTTTGGAGACTCACAGCCCGTCCTAATTAGACGCAAAAAAAAAGGAGAAATAAAAAGCACAGAAAGTGAATGTAGTGGCACTGCAAATGTAGATGGAGGAATTCATCTCATTGCCTGTTGCTGCAGGTCAGAGTATAATGAAATAATGAACTACCCCTGCATATACTCCTCTAAAGAGCAACACATATCAACAGGGAACCTTTTCAAACAAGCATCAGCTGTGAAGAGCAAAGGGCCATCACAAAAGAGACTGATTCTTGCTCCTCGGGTGTCAGGGCATCTGGGTGAAATGTGATCGATAAAAATTGATCCATACTGAGACACATCCACACAGAACCAAGACAGCAATAAACAGACAACAGTTGTAAACAAAAGCATCAGGCTGTTCAAACAGCCAAAGAGGATGTGCATGTGTTGTCGACCAGATTCCGAGCAAGATCCGCCATTTTATGAGGAATAATTTCACTGTATTTGCTGCAACTTTGTGCTTTAGGAGTTCTCATTATTGTCTGTATCCATAGAAAGAGTCTCATATTGTTCTTGCTGAAGATCCTGACAGCATTTTAAATAGACAAACCAAAGATCCTAAAAGGTAGAAGCTAAACTCGGTAGAAATTCCTCATAGATGCAGGACAAAAGTGTGTCCTATAGTATGCTACCCCAAATGTGAGATTGTTGAGTCCGTCAAGTAAATGCCTGTTGCCACCCACATGAAGAGAGGCTGGAGACAGAGATTGACTTCAGGGAGAAAGACTGCAGCAGAACACTCAGGAAGAAGGAATGAGAAAGATAAGGGGAATGCAACATCAGTAGATTACCAGCCTCTAAAGATCAGAGCCGAAGGCTTTTAAACTCACACAAGCATTCATCCTTCCAATGCACTGATAGCAATTTCCTTATTATAAATGTCCATGTTATATAAAATGTTCTTTACAAAGTTAGAAAATATTGGGGTTGTTAGTGGGATAAAGCATGCATAAGTGTGGGTGTGTTTGTCTGTTTACACTAAATTACACCATGCCAGAAATGTGTGTGCTGCTTAAGCATGAATTAATGAAACATAGGCGATGCAAAGTGCATCCATGTGCACTTTTTCCTCCATAAAGGTTTAGTAGCTACAAGTAAAACACAAGATGAAAATTCTAATATAAAACATCATCAATACCCACACTTGTACAACTTTATGTTGAATTTATAAACTATTTCTTGGCATTACATCACTCCAACCCTATAGACACATGCACTGCTAGTCAAAAGTTTGGACGCACATATCCTTTAAATCCAGAATGTCCAAACTTTTGACTGGTACTGTATGTTATAAGGAAGGATGCTGTGTAATCAGAACACAATGTTGTGTCATAAATATATCTTTTAAATATTCTTGAGTTACTGTAGAATGGTAGTTTTAAATAGCTGTGTCAGAATATATTATAACATACATACATGTACCACCAGCCAAACGTTTACACATTTCCCCTTTAAACTGAACAAAAAAGTGTTTTTTTTAAAGCCTCATTATTTGCCAGTCATTACTCATTGCAGCAAAATTTGAACATTTGAACCTCAAGCTTACACGGTTTGGAAATATTGCCACCCCACCAAAGGATACCCCACCACCCCCACCCGACAAGAAAGCTTTTATATCCTTAACCTTTATTCTTGCATATCAACATGAACATCATCTGTATTTACAGTTGCTTTGTACATTGTTGGACAACAACATATTTCCACAGTCAGAAAAAAAAAATTGAAAAGATTAAATTTAAAGGATACTTTGCATGTGTTGAAAAAAAAGCTTTGAAGCAATGAGGATGCACTCTGAATCCATCTGAATTCAAATAAGCTATTTTTCTATCTCATCTGTAATTTCCACATGAAAACAGCTACTTATCTCAGTAAGCAGACAACATGTAGCATTCAAAACAAAGTGAATAGAAAGAGTGTTGATCCTAAGTAGCTCCAGTGGGATTACACTGACCTTTCACCTTCTGAGAAAACATAAGTAAGGCTTGTGTTGTATACCTTTTACTTGCAAATTACTACTAAGAACAACTTCTTATGTGTAATTTCTCTTTCTGATTCCCTAAGATACAAACAAGTGTTTGAATTCAAACACAGTGCTAACCCAGAATACCAAAGTAACATCAACCTTCAGTAAAGTTTGATTCAATTTGATTACATCAAAACTGACTGACTCCAGCAGCACATTTCTATTAGATTAATAGCAGGAACAGCCTGTTTTTGCCAAAGGTCACATGTTTGTTTTAGGTGAACAAGTTTCTTCCTTTCTCATTCGATGTAATTACTGTTGACAAGCCAAAGTCATCAGGAGGATAAAAAAGGAGAATGTCAATTGAGACAGAAGGTCTGTATAGGCGATGAGCAAAAACACACTGTGGACCATTAAAAGGAAGATGTATTGCTGCACTGATTCTATTACGTGCAAGGGAGATTTAGAGAATGCATCCAATGATCCAAACTTAATAGGGTGATGAAACCATGGAATCCAAACTAAAGGCCATTGGACTATCAAGTAGCTGACCAGATGTAGAGACAGCCTCCTACGGCCAGCTGACAACAACATAACACTCAAAGAACAACCTGTGTGGCCAGCCGGAAAGAGCGACAGACAAATAAGCCAGCTACTTGACAAAGACCCTTGAGATAAGGCTTTCTCGAGCTGCTACATTTGTATTCCAAGAGGGGTGTGGGGTGGAGGCTAATGTAATTGAAAACTGTTGGGGTGTTCAGGGTCAGTAAATTCAATAGACTGAGAAAAAAAAGGGTTTTGTGTTGTGAGTTGCAATGTGAAGTAGCAATAGTCCAACAGAGCATTATGGTTCTTCTGCCCAAATAATAGCTTCCTGCTCGCCCTCTATCAGCTAATGTGAAGAGGAATAGAAGCATGAAATCCTCACCATGTCAATGATAATGCTTCCGAAGCAAGGTTTCGAGTGAGGAGGACTTCTTTTCTGTTTTTCTTTCCCAAATATTCAGTCACATGTAAACTGGAGTAAAAAGAACGGGAAGGGGTGTTCTAATCTAGGACAAATTTCGATTAGTACAGCTTTGGGGTCTTTAAACATTCCTTAGCATTGTTTTTATCTAAGTAATGAATAACATAAAAAATGTGTATTATGTACTACTTCAAATAAAATGAAGAAAAAGAGAAAAGTATTATTTAAAAAGAGCTTGAATAAAGTTCTATCCTGAGTGATGTGACCTTCATCTGATGTCAGGGATGCTTTACTACGCAGAGATAATAACATCAAGGGTTCCCTGAATGCTGCTATCATGGTTAACCACCATTTGAGCACAGTGCACCTGTAGATGCTCACATAGATGTCATTTTAAAAAATACAGAAGTTCCTCCTGAGGCAACATCTTTTGTCCAAGCAGTGTATTAATCTCACTAGTTAAAACTTTCATGGTGGGACTTGATGCTTAGAAAGTTTCTACCACAAGGGTAGATGTGAAAACTAAAAGTGATATAGCTCATAAAATTAAGAGGTTTCTTTAAATGCTATTATTCTGAGCAATCGACTAATCCTAAAGCATGTTACCAAGATGAATGTGGTGCATATTAAAGCTGTGATTATTATTCATACTCATTGCAAGGAGTATGAGGAGGATTTACACTGGAGGATCCCTATGTGATGAAAAGATGTCCCCTCTATGGAGCTAAAATGGACCCTGAGATTAGTTAAATGATGAGAATAAAGTTGAAATGATAAAAAATAAAGTCAAAAGTAGAGTTTAGAGTATAAAGTTTAAATAAAAATAAAGTAAAAAATAACAGGGTGATCACATACTAAATAGGTCTACGTGTGTGTACAGCTTCCTAATGTGAAATTAAGTTCATGATGCAGTTTTATTACATTTTGTCCTTTTTATCTCTTTATTATTACAATCGCATATATTCCATATAAAATAGGAACATAGAGAAGTTCAGCAGAACTGCTGTCTTTATTCCTCAGACTCCGACAAAAGCCCGTTTTTACCACAACCCAAAATCACCGACCTCTAGTCTGGTCAAAATAAAACAGTGGAAACAACTCATTAACTAAATTAACTCATCTAAACACAGCAAAAACTAGCTGCACGGTGGCGCAGTGGTTAGCACAGTGGCCTTACAGCAAGGAGGTTGCTGGTTCAAGCCTTGGTGTGGGCAGGACTCCAGCTGGGAACCTTTCTGTTTGGAGTTTGCGCGTTCTCCCCGTGTTAGCGTGGGTTCTCTCTGGGTACTCCGGATTCCTCCCACAGTCCAAAGACCTGGGGATACCTTGCACCTTGGGTGAGACTGATTGGTGATTCTAAATTGCCCATAGGAGTGAGTGTGCATGGTTGTTTGTCTCTATGTGTTAGCCCTGCAATGGACTGGCGTCCCATCTAGGGTGTACCCCGCCTCTCGCCCGTTGATTGCTGGGATAGGCTCCAGCCCCCCCCACGACCCCGTTAGGGACAAAGCGGTAGATAATGGATGGATGGATGGATGTTCTCAAAACTGTTCTTTAGTGAAGACGGGAGAAAAAAAATAATCAACCACAATTTTTTTCTCAGTGTGCCCGAATACTTCTTCAAACATGCCAGGCTTAGAGCAGAAGCAGAAAGACAAAAAGGACTAATAACAGAATAACCACAGGACAGAGATAGCATGCCTCTCATTTGTTAAAAGTAAAGCACATACAGAACATTTAAATATACTGGTACCAGTTCCTATTTAATGTAAAATGAAAGAATTTACATGATTGATAAACTTATTTATGATAAATTGGAACTATATAAAACTTTATATATAAAAAACATTTGTTGTGTATCGCCCATCCTTCATGGTTTAAAATTGAAAAAGAAAAAAAAAAAAAGTTTGGCGCTAATTGATTTGTTCACTTCATGAAAGTTGTTTGAGAATAAATTGGACCATATATTGTGCAACAAAATGAACTTTAAAAGGCATGAACTGTGGAGCTATGTCATAATAATAACTCTGTTTATCTGCTATATAGAGAAAATTGTAGTGACTCTGCAATCTCCCTGTATTTTTTGCGCCAAGTTTTTATTTTTCTCATCATTTAGATAGGCCTCAGGTTTTTTTTGGCTTCTACCTAAAGGCCTAGTATTTTTTTAGCAGTTCTCAGTTTTGGTCCAGCAATAGCTGTTTGTCACAAGCACCAGTTTGTCTTTGTAAAAACCAGTTTTTAGCTTTCAAATTGAATGAACTCATAGGAGATTAGGCAATCGCCTCACACCAGCCCTGGCATTATCGAAGCAGCAAAAAGAGGATTAGAAATTACATTTATGTCCAGCATAGTGATTCATGAATGAATATCCCTATAAAAAGTTAAATATTCTAGAAAGTACCATTTAACATTGTCAGAATATTACAAGACATGTAAACAGGCAATAACCACAATATCTCTACTGCCACATTCATCAACCTTCAGATTGGGTTTTAATAAAAAGTACTGGACTACAGTTAGTTCCCTGGCTCTGAAAAAGGAATTTCACTTTTATTTATGAAGTAAAGATGTGATCATACTGGATTCGACAGTCTTTTCTCTTCCCCTGTCTTTCTGTTTGGCAACTTCAAAGAAACAAGAGAAACTCATAAATTCAGGTCTGTTAAAGCATTTTGAAAGATTGAATAAGAAAATAGATCCAGACATGCATCGCACACGCCATGATAAAACCACCAATAAATTATTGGCCTGTAAGGCTATGAAACCAACCTTTAAACTATAAAACGAACTGCTTCTTAAAACGCCCAACACAGCTGATACTGTTAGTTTGAGGCTTGTGGCTCTTCACTTGAATATTTTATTTATTGAATGATGAATGATAGCACTACATCTCTCAACACTCAGCTTTTCTGATTTGACAGAGCTAAAAAAAAAAAAGAAAAACACAGCCTAATAACAATTTTCAAGCATTGAGCATTTTAAAAACGCTTTTAAATAGGATCCAAACATCCAAAACATAGTGACAGAATATGAACAGGACAAGCATTCAAGTGGTACAAATGGGATTAATGCTATGCTTAGAACTGACAAAGGAATTAATTTAGTCATCATTACTGGAGGACGACTGTGTCAATCAAGGTGAATGAAAATAAATGAGCTTCTCAGGCTTAAAATAAATAAGTGAAATCCCAAAATGTACTGATATCAATTTATTACTCAGACTGAAGCTAAAAGTTGACTGAGAAAGAAAAACATCATAATGTACCGTTTTGCTAATGAAACACATTCCTAAATTATATTTGCTGTTGTTTTTTATGGATTTGTTCTTTTAGGTAAACTAGTCATTTTAGATTTGAACGTTGTCATAAATAAGCTGACATACAACCCCACAACGTTTATTTATTCATTCATGTTTTATCCCATAAAATCCAGCTCAAAGTCACGAGGTGGCTGTAGCCTGTCCCAGCATTATTTGTCACTCTTTCTTGGCAAACAACCACTCAAATTTGCACTTACTTCCAGGTATAAGGTAGAAAAAAGCCAGAGTACGCAGAACGAACCCACAGAAAAACGGGACAACATTCAAACTCCACACTGTTCTAACTTTCCCCCAGCCAAGACCGGAACCAGCAACTGTCCTGCTATGATGCCACAGTGATAAAAACTCTGGTCTGTACAACACAGAAGTCCTGACAAATGCTCACCTTGACGTTTACTGTTTTAAGGTAATATTCAGAGGTAAAATATGCTGTTTTTATTTTACATATTTGGATTTGTAACTGTAGTCAAAAACATGACACATTCCTTACCTTCCAAGGACAGCTTTTTCAAGGACTAATGATCACAAGAGTTCCACAAGAGAGAAAATTCATTTCCCTGCATCCATTTTAATATCACATCCACATGTTTAGCAGATGTGTTAAACCAGAGAGGATTATAAAAAGTAGCATTTGCAGTCTGTTGCCGTGCACCCTGTTGGCCCGGAGATGGACTGCTGACCTGTCCAGGGTGCATCTGCCTCTCGCCTACTAATTGCTGGGATAGGGTCCAGTTTCCCCATGACTCTGAACTGGATTACACAGTATAGAAGATGAATGAATACTTAATTTTACATTTTTAATGTGTCTTTAATGGTCTTTTTTAATCACTCTGTTGTTTATTTGTGCTGAACAAATAAAATTACCAGTTGCTCTTTTGCAGTAACTACTGTGTTGTTCTGAAACAGGAAAACTATCAAAGTCCATCTATCCATCCATCCATTATCTACTGGGGGGATGGCGACAATCCCAGCTGACATTGTGTTAGGCGGGGTACAGCCTGGACGGGTCACGAGTCCATCACTGGTCCAACACACCATACACAATCACTCTCACTCCAATTGGCAATTTAGAGAATCAGCCAATCCCCAAGGTGCATGTCTTTGAACTGTGGGAGGAAGCTGGAGTACCCAGAGAGAACCCACACTAACACGGGGAGAACGCACAAACTCCACACAGAAAGGTCACTGTTTAGACCTCCTCGGGCCGAGGCTCGAACCAGCAACCTGTGCTAACCAACTGCTGAACAAAATGAATTCATGATATTTTATAGTAAATCTGATACCAGAGGGTAATTGTATTATTAGTTGAAAGAATCGTAGCATTGAAAAACTGCACATAGGTCATAATCACATATAATTAGTTTTTAAGGCAGTAATAATGTCTATATTCCACTCAGAATAATATTGTATTTTGGCTTTTTGTGTAAATAGTTTATAGTTCATTATTACCAATTATAATCTCAGGGAGTTACATATTTATCCAAGAAAGTTTGGTTCGGCCATGTTTAGTTTGTAATTAATGTTGATATATCCGAAGTGATCTTGTTACAGTTTTGAAATAAGAACAGATACTTTTTTGAGGTACAGAACTGGGCTGCAAATCTTTTCATTATTTTGCCACTAATATCATACAACTCAGCAAGTAAATTAAAAATTTACACACACTGCATATAGACCTCATGGAAATAGATCAATAAATAAAGAGAATCTAAATTTCTGTTGTTTTATTGTGATCAAGGTAATTCAACAAGGCAGCAATGGCATAGATAACAGTTCCCAAACAAAGAATGAGGTTGTGGTTTCTTAACTTGTTGCTTTATTTGTGGTTATTGTTATTTTTTTTTCTTTATCTCTGCCAGGAAGTGGGTGTCATATTTACAGATTGTTTGTTTGTTTTTCTGTGAACAAGATAACTTAAAAAGTTATAGACCAATTTTCAGAAAAGTTTCCAAATGGCAAATATTGTTGTTTAGTAATGTTTCAGTAACAAGTAAATATATTCCCATGAACTGCAATTCATACAGCTGCTTTTATTTTGACTAAATGAGGATCTTAAAGTGTTAATCTGAAGCCATGAGCTCTTCTAGCATAATTTCAGTCCAATGATTATATTCTTACCGATTTGTGTTAAACATAGCCTCGAGCTCAACGCATCAGAGCACCATTTTTATTTAATCAGTTCATTGATGTAATTAATCCTTTAGGTTCTGATCTGGATTTGGCACTTCTCAGCATAATTTGATTTATTCTGAACTACTTTGGATGAGTCAGTCTGCTGTTGCACGTGCTACGCATGCACACCTTTAACAACAACAAAAAAGCATGTAATGTTTTAGTGAAATTTTAAAGGTCTGGCTTTTATTTTTGTAGACCCATCAAAACGTGTTGAACAGCTTGTATAGATATATTATCCATGCAACAACATTGTTTGTCTAAAATTCTAGCACAACACAAAAGTGAAACTCTTTAAACATATTCAAGGCAAATTTCAGAGAGGGAAAAAAACACTTCAGCAAAGTTGCACAAACTTATCGGAGAACACGGTGATTCCCACTGAAGGGAATAAACTTCCTACACTCTAAAAAATCCTGTTATTTTACAGTAAATTCCAGGCTGCTATAGACACCAGAAATTTACTTAACCTATACTGTAATTTATTTTTACAGTACTGTACTGTTAAAGTAAGTATGGTACAGATGCACTGGAATAATGGTGAAATACTGGTAAGTATATTTAATAACTTGCATTTTCAATACTATAATTTATTTTAAAGTAGTTTACTGTTAAAGTAAATACAGTGGTGCAACTAAATTCACAGTAAAATACTGTTATCTGTAGCTGTTATCTGTAGTCTGAACAAACACAAATTTGAAAACTTTGCATTAAACATTAATGTGTTGCATTTCATATTTTATTTTGAAATTTACCTAAAGCATTGTATAGATACATGACAAGTCATGCTTATAACTGAATATTACGAATGAAGTCCTGTTTCTGATAAAGGACACTTGAAGTAAATGCATTTTTAGGCTTTTATTGAAGAAAATACAATGAATATGTAGAGGAAAAAAATATGCAGGGATGCTCGGTGATGTAGGGGCAAAAAAAGAGACTCAGTCAGAGGAGGAGTCCATGTCTTCATTGGCTTTTACTGAAAAGACTGACTGCCAGACTGAGTCTATTTTCCAAGAAACACTGCACTCTACTGTACAAACTTTAATGTAATGCTTTTGCCTTGGCTCCTAGTTATGTGCCCTCATAGCCTTATAAAAGATTAATTAGTACTTAACGTCTTCAATATTAGTACAAATCCCTCATGATGATGTAGTAACAGAATCACATTTATGTACACACACAAATTACATGCTGAAGTAATGTTTCTTATTTAAAATAATCATTTTATGAAATCAAATTGTTGATTTTTCATAGTTGAAGGGTTACACTGCCTGCTGACAACCGACCGCAGAGCCTGCAACATGCCGCCAGCAGCATTGCATCCAATACACCACCATAAATCAATCAATAATCAGGTAGGGATGTAATTAGTAACTTGCATGGGTCGCTTGAGTCACGTGACAGATCATTTGAGCTGAGAGGTGGCACACTCATTGACGTGATTCACAGCCCAACAGTTTGTCCCACGCTCAGCCTGAATCCATGCCGTCTATCTTCTTTATACGAAGCTTTCAAGGCTGGAAATATGCATCTGTCAAACTTCCCCCATTACTCCGGCTGCCTGTCACACCTGGGGCAGCTCACAACCAACGGGAAAGAAAAAAGAAAAAAAAAGACAGAGTGTAGCTGTCAGCATAGAACCCTCAGTGGACTGAAAAGGCACCAGCTCCCCCATTTTTCTGACTCTAATTTCCTCAAAACTGAGATATTCTTGTGGGTCCATGGCTGAACGCTGGGTTAATGACAGAGGCGGTGTCAGCTGAGTAGCCGAGGCAGCTTCTTTTTTTGCTCTACATAAGATCATACTTTGTTTCATATGAAGATTTGTGAACCTTATTTTTAGAAAAACATGCACACAGCACATAGGACAAAAGCAACGTATATCAAAGTGGATATTCCTGTATCTTAATGTCTCATTGACAGTTTTTGGAAAGCCCATTTCATGCATTTTCCTTTCTTGTTGAGTTCAGATTGCAATGGAAGTGCCCACTAAATGACATAAGTGCCTCGCAGTGGCTGCAGACTGTAACCAGTGTGGTTTAAATGGAAAAGTTTACACTTCTCCTTTTGTTTAAATTGTAGTTCCAGCTCTTGCTGCACTTTAAATGGGAGGATCCACTGCAGTGTCTGGATGTTCTCTCACCTCAACAACCAGTCTTTTCACATCACAGAGCTATTTCTCTCATTTCTCCCTACAGCCCAAGAGAGTGCTGCAAACTATGTCATGAATGAAATATAAGCATACCGCTGGATTACTTATGAGACCTAACGTAACTTTGCTTAGAGCTATTTTCAGATTTCATTTAAATTCATCAGTGTGATGATTATTCTTATACCTCAGATGCAGCCGATAGGGCATTGGTCCTTGAGAAAATATTAGCTAAAGATGAACTTCAAAGATTACTTATCAGCCTAGGCCACCTTTCAACTCAACAATAATGAAACATCCATCAATGTAGTAAAAGCCATCTTGCAACGCTTCTCTAAAGTATCCAATCCCAACACAAGACATGATTTAAGTGACAGTAATGTGTTCTCTGTTGAATTTCAGATGTAGCATCGCATTGTCCTTTTGTTTATTTAAACTTCAAAGGCTTTGCATTTCTCATGGGAAATCCTTGTACTTCTCCTAAGCGAGGGAAGCATAAAGAAGTGTGTATGCAAATGTGCATATTAAGCTACATTTACAAAGCTTGCAGTTTTAAAGGGAACAGTTTTCACAAATGCTAAATATCAATGATTGGGTATTTCCATGCAACAAGCACTTGGACCTAACATTTTCTCTTATCATTTAAAACTACTGTCAATAAATCGGACACTCCAACTTATGGAGGGTCTTTGGAAGAAACTGTCCTGAATCAATGATTCTTGCACAGCCAGATAGAGTCACTGTCAGTATATTTTCATTCTTTTGCAACACGACACGTGAAGTAACATCTGAAAAAACGCTTTCTTCCCTTCCATCTTTCTTTCTAGATGTGTACGGCAAAAAAAAAATTCTCACATCAGATTTAGCCTCAGCTTAGTTCTGGGAGGATGCCAGTCCCAGATCGATACCCAGTCTACTCGTCACCTGCTGGCATGTAGACACTTGAGCTCAAGCTTCTGCAACTCCTTACTCACTTCTTGTCACCAGCTTTGCAAAGAAGTCCAACTCCTCATCTGTATCGTTGTGTTCCCATTTAATTTTTCACAACATCTTGCACCTGTTTTTATATTTAAAGTCACACAGTCCTGCATGCACACCTGAAGCACACTCTTCAGACTGAAGTCTAATACCTGAAGCTGTTAATGCCACAACTTAGTTGCAGTGACAGAGCTTATAAAATCAGATTTATGTGCCTCACAAAGCTCTGAAACAAACTTAGCTCGCCTGTTCCTCTAAGCTCCACTTCAAATTCATCACAGCAAACAGCACGAGGAGAAACTACAAATGCGAAGAAATCAATTTGAGCACACTGAAAAGCATGCACTCATCCCCCCTCCACAGTTATGGATCTTCAATTCAAAGTGAACAAATAACAAAAAGGACTCACCTGGCTCTTGATGGACCTGATGCTGAGTTTAACAGATCCTGTTTCTCCCTGTGGGACAAAATGACAGAATGAGAAAGAATAGGAGGGGGTGTGAACAACAAAGAGATGGACGGAGAGAAACCAGAGCAACGGCGAGAAAGTGCCTTGGACAACGGGAGAGAAACGCAGACAGAGAGGAGAGAGCAGTGGTGCTCTCACACGGTGCCGCGGTACACTGAAGGGGATGTGCTGGCTCTGGGAGGTGGTACGTCTCAGTCTAATGACATCTGCCTCTCTCTTGGAAATCATTGGCTAAGAGGTATGATTTTCTAATAAGCCATCCCCTGTTTCCAAGAGAACACACCCCTTTCTTCTTCCCTACTGCACATGTATATGCAGATGTATGCACACACTCACATGCTTAGATATGCTTCTTTTGAGCAATCTTCAAAGACCGTCTTTGTCACTCCTTTGTCCTCCTTTTCCTCCCCAATTCTATCATTGAGAACTTTCACATGTCTTTATTCTCCGAGGTCCCCTTCAGACGTGCATTGTCATTTTTCACCATTGTTATAGGAAGTGGATTTGTCTTTCAGCTCAAAATGGCTTTTTTATGTCTATTGTGCCATATTTTATTGGATATTTCTAGCTTTTTCCTATGTATTCCAAAAGACAATGTCGATATTTTTTATGAAACATGCAGCATACAGAAACTCTTCTTATAACTTTATGTTCTTGACAGCTAATGGGCAAGATGATGCATGATTTCACTAAGATGCTGTTTTGAATATATTTGTTTGTAATGCCATTAAACACATTATGAAGATTAGCAAATATATTTTTCCCAAAACCCATTATTATTTTTATTATATACTATGTTGTTATATATTGTTTTTTTTATTTTTTATTATTTCTTATATTACAATATTTGTTTTAATGGTAACACTTTACAATAAGGGCCACAAAAATTGCATTGCTACTCAGAAACTACTGGGGAACAAATCAGAGACTAATGATTCATTAATGATTACCTAAGCTTTGTATTCCCTTCACATGGGATTGATTACCTATTGATTAGTGAATGATTACATGATGATTAGGTGATCATAAAAAGACAAAAAACCTGATCAGGGACTAATGATTTATTAATGATTACCTAAGATTTGTATTCCCATCAGATTGAGTAAAAGATTAGTGAATTATTTTATTAGTCATATTCAGATGGTCATGTTAATGTCATTAGTAATAAAAGTATTATAAAACACAATCAGAGACAACTGTTTGTAAAATCATCAATTTTTAATATATTTAAGTTTGAGAAGTACCTTACCTTTTTCTGGTCTCTCTTTGTGATGTGTCAAGTGAATAACGGAACCAAATCTCTATAATCTTTTCAAACATTTGTTTCTCTTCACCAAACAGACTCAGGAAAACGAGGATGAAAAATGAGTAGTTATTCATTACTTTACCATTAACTAATCAATAACTAAGTCTTTTGTAGCCCCTGAAGTAAAGTGGAAGCTCAAAATGAGTAGTTAATCATTACTTTACTTAATTTGAGTCATTAGTCCCTGATCAGTTTTTTTGTCTTTTTATGATTAACTAATCATCATGTAATCATTCACTAATCAATGGGTAATCAATCCCATGTAAAGGGAATACAAAGCTTAGGTAATCATTAATGAATCATTAGCCCCTGATTCGTTCCCCAGTAGTTTCTGAGTAGCAATGCAAATTTTGTGGCCCTTATTACCATTTCACATATGCTACAAGTAATTTCAGTTCTGAAGTTTATTTATGATGTGTATTATTGCTCTTTATTCAAAACATTTTTTAAACATTAATTTGAATTTGATCAGTTTTAATAAAGTATTTGGGCCAAATAATTGCGGTCACGATGTTTACAGGTAACCTAATTAGGAGTCAATTTGACTGGTTTATTTTAACTACCAATATTCAGATTTGTTTGTCACCCTTTCAGATGTGTACAAAAAGAAATGCTAATGAATTCCATGTTGTAGTAGTGTCTGAGTAACATGCATGATTTTGATGGTACTGAAAGATCATCGTGTTGATATAAAAAAATTTACTGATTTATAAAGCTTACCTTTCTGTCTTTCTATAAATAGCATGCTCCTGATTAGCGTACCCAATATCCAGACATGAAATATGCTTCACTATGTGTGTGCAGACAGTCCCATCCATTGTACATGAGAAAACACCAGAATGTTCCAGTGAAAAGCTCAAGGAGGTCAGTGATTTCTTTATTTTCTCCAGTAAAACTGATAAAAAATATGTTTTAACATACAGCTGATGAGTGTAACAATGACTCATTTCTACCTCTTGTACCTAGTGGGATGTACTCTGACATACTGAGCATTTCTTTAACCCTTTGGCTATTAATAAATGAAAGCTTTGGTGCACCAAGCTGCAGTGATGACGCTATTATCTGTAACCTGATGGGAAAATACTAAATAAATGTTATGATGTTAACACTGACAGTAGTGTATTTTCAAATCTTCATTTCTCATAGATGTGATAGGTATGGATGCTAACAGATTAAGGTACGCACTTTGGGCAAAGCATATTTCCTTATCATTGGCCATGCCATACATTTGTTGGTGTAATTAAGATGCATGTTCCAGTGTTTCACTGGAGAACTTTTAGCTGGTTTGTCCTTAAAGCTAGCCTGATGTGAGCAGAGTTGGATAAGAGGGTCTAATAAAGCGACTACAACACAGGGTTATTAACCACTCTATTTTTCTTTATTCATTTCCTTTTTCCTGCTCCACACTCTAATGACAGTAATTTTCTTGAGAAGTGCATCTGAAGTTGGATTGAAAGAAAACAATTGTTTATGACAAATGTACAGAATGTCCTTTACAATCACAGATTTTATGGAGTCCAGCTTAGTCTGCAGATGTTTGCTTCTTACATCTGAAATACACCTCTGCTGAAAAAACACCCTTATCCAGACACAGCATATATTTTAATATTACACATTTTGTTCTTTAAAAGAAACTACGATAAAGTAGCACTTGTTGGTCCTATTATGTCATTTCCCTGTTATACTAAAAGTAACAGTGAGTTGCATGTGAAAACTTGTAATTACTATTACTTTTACTTTGTTTATTCTGGGACAATAAAGTAAATTGATTGTTCCGAGACAAGACGTCAAGGAGGTGAAGACACGCGTTACTAGTTTCAATGAGTTTTCACTACTTTCTGTGAGAAAGGAAGAGAAAAGCTGAGTGGGAGTCTGTGAAGAAACCGTTTCTTAAGGATCCATTATTAGGTTTGTCATGCTTCTTTAATATTGCCTTGGAGTCATTCTGTTGGCCATAAGTACTAAAAAAAAGCTT
>JBAMIG010000013.1:18016770-18026984 GCA_037177335.1 Kiunga ballochi | reverse complement strand
GTTAAAATGCGGGCAGCTGAATTCTGGACCAGCTGGAGACAGTGAATTAGAGACTGGTGAGAGAAGTAAGCAGCCTGGACAAAATAAGCAACAGAGACTTATGGAAATGAGAACGAGTTGAGCCTTTTTATGTGCTAGTTAAACAGGTTTTTCCAGGTCAGAACCATTCTTAACTAAAGTTAAAGAAAAAGCTTAATCTAAAAGCTGAATTGTTTTATGTTGTACATTATTATTATTATGTTTGGATCTTTGCTCTCCCAAATACTAAGTGTGTTTTTGATATAAATAACAGACACTTCAGCCTTGCTTAGCAGCAGCAATTATTGTCAAAGACAGAGGTGAGCTGCAGCTGAAGAGGTTCATGCAGGTGATAAAAACAGTAATATGAATAGCATCTACTTTATTCAGTTATATTTCAGGGGTTTATTTCTTAACACTGTAATGAAAACAGTGCTGGAAAATAGTAATTGTAGGCTTGGCTTTGTTATCAACTACAAATTAGAGCATCAGGCAGAGGGTTGGCTTGTTCAGGAACGCGACTCAAATTTACATATCGACCAGTCATTCTCAGATGCAAAAGCCCTCTCCTTTAACAGACTTTGAAGTTTTATTTCTATGTCTTTTTGACTGACAAACTAAGCTTCAGGACAGCGAGTGGCAGTGGGCTCTGTAAAAGCACAACAGATTTTATATATAATTTATTGTCCCCACAGGCTCTCATTGTTTTCACACTCATATTTAAAACAGCTTGCAGAGTCTGCAGTGCTGATCAGTCTAATCCATCATTATAAATAACTTGTTTATAAATTTTTCTAGGTGTGATTCATGAGGTCATTGCCAATGTGACTGCATCATATTTCAATTCATCCAACCACGTCGGATGTTTTCTTGTTTATGGTTTATTTTTGTTCGTTTTTTGTCTTTCCCTGTAAGTTTATATTATAACTCTACATATTGTCAGTCTGTTATCAGCTCTCTCATCTCACATTCAGGCAAATTGCCTGAATAATGACAAATTCTGAAAGTATATGATTTCTTATTAATTTCCTTTTTGCAGTTTTATCTTTCTTTCAGTTTTAAAACTTTATCTGACTGTAGTGAATGATTTGGCGAGATGAATGGCATTCAGCCAGAATGCTGCAAAAGCTTAAAATGACTCCTTCTGACTGAAAGGTACAGAAAACTTAAAGCAGCTTTCATTCTTTGCATCTTTTATAGTCTTCCCTGCCCCTGTCCTTAGTCTGCTCAGGCTGCTGCATGTCTACCTGCAAGGCTTAGTCAATGTTCTTTCTTTCTTTTTCTTTTTTTCTCTTTCTTTCTTTCGTTCTTTCACTTTTTCTTTCTTTCTTTCTTTATTTTTTCTTTCACTCTCTCTTTTTTACATTTCTTTTTCTTTCTTTCTCTCTTTTTTTCTTTCTTTCTCTTTTCTTTTTTTCTTTCTTTCTCTTGTCTTTCTTTCTTTCTTTCTTTCTTTCTTTTTATCTTTATTTCTTTCACTCTCTTTCTTTTTCTTTATTTCTTTCTTTCTTTCGCTCTCTTTCTTTTTCTTAATTTCTTTCTTTCTTTCACTCTTTTTCTTTCTTTCTTTCTTCTTTCATTCTTTCACTTTTTCTTTCTTTATTTTTTCTTTCACTCTCTTTTTTACATTTCTTTTTCTTTCTTTTTTTCTCTCTTTTTTTCTTTCTTTCTCTTTTATTTTTTTCTTTCTTTCTCTTTTCTTTCTTTCTTTCTTTCTTTCTTTGCATAAACTGCTCCTGTTGCTTAATTCCTTATATTACTCATTCTGTACTATTTTATTAACTAAACAATCTTTCATGTTTGGTTTTTTTAGAGCTTGCATTTATCTAAGATTTATTCATTTCTGCAAAATGTTGCTGCCATCTCTTCTTGTACGCATATCTAAAGGGAACCGCAGATCATTTACAGCTGCATATTAGGATACAAGAGTACCTCTTTACTCAGTTATGCATTCACACTACACAAGGGTACGAGTGAACATTTGCACATACAGAAATGCCAATATTTCTCCTCTTGTATTATTAGTGGCCAGAGTTTTCCTTCTTTGACTGCATCAGAGAGTGAATGATGTTCATACTACGCAAATCAAATTGTAATATCTGTTTAAAATGGACCAACAGCAGTAGTGTGAATGTGCTCTTTTACTCTGACGCAGCATTATAAAGGATAGGAAATGCATTTGTAAGGCAGTCCTAAAGAGTTTCACTAAAAGCCTGTTTACAATTCCTAACATAAATAAATTGGAAAAGGTCAGTTTCACATGTTGTCAAACATCTTTTACATTGACACAGTTAAGATCAGTTCGGTTCTTATGGGGTCGTGCTGACATCAAAGTTCTTTTATGTGTTTTAATGTCCAACTTATCTCTGCTGATTTGATACCCTAAAAACCTACTAAGAAACCTGAAAGCTGTAAAAACTCTAAATGGTGGTAAATGTAGGTAGGGGAATCTAGAAAAACTGTTCTAGCAAGCGACATGAAAATACACAATTCAATAGTCCAAATCCCTTCCTTTAGACTTTCCCCAAAGCTGCATGTCCGAAGCACAGAAGCGTGCAATGTGTGCGTGTAGAAATGGAACAGAAGTGATGCTTATGGGTTGGCTCAAATGCAAGATGAGTTTGACAGACAATATAAAACATCTAATCATTCAGAAAAAGAACAGATAAAATTATGCTTTTCAGTATCTTCCATTTTATGGGTTTGTGCAGTTAATTAATTGGCTGCAAATGAGGTGTGAAGGGATTTTTAGCAAGATTTAAGTAAAAAAAAAAAAAGCTCCTGGGAAACATCATGCCTCATTATTAATGCCTTTTAAAAGTTTCATGTGAAATTTCTGAATCATCCATCCTGTTCATTTTGCTGCATTTTTGTTCCTTTTGTTAAATGATTTTAACTTTCAGCATCATTACTTTTGAATTTGCACCATGATATAATGTACTTTATCAATAAAACTTTGAAATCTGAAACTGAAATTTCTTCTTTTTCTGGTGTTTTTTTAACTTGGCAGTTTCTGCATCATTTTTTCCTGTTTCTGCTCTTCTCTGGTTTGTCCCTTTCTCGTTATACAACTAAACACTGCCCCTGCAAATACTGGCACTATTGTTCCATTTTTTGCATGATTTAAAAGATAGCTTACCCCATTAAAACCTATAAAATTATGTGCATAACCAACACAGAAGAGGGATAAAACTGTCCGTCTGTCGGCACATTCTGCATCAAATGGACCTTTTCATGTGATCCTTGCTCAGCCAGAAATAGAGCCCTTAAAACAACCTGGTAATTGATCTCATTGATTATTCCCCAACACCAGAGTTAGGAAGAACTGGATTGACACATCCAATCTTTTTGAATTTGACAACTTTATTTGACCCTTTAACAAAATTTGAAAAATGTATTTAACTTGTTTCTACATATCAGTCCATAAGGGGTTAAAATGCTGAAATAGAACTAAAAGTCTGAATGTTCACTGGTGTCTCATGGCAGCGCTTTCTTTCCACCTCCTCTGCTCTGGAGACATTAATGTTCAGGTGGTTCAGTTCACACTAATCAATAAAGTGACAAAGACTCCTCAGTACTGTAGCTTATCTCCTTCCGACACATCTAATGATGACTGTGTCTTCAGAGAACCTGACAACAGTCTGTATTTTTTCTTAGCTCTGTTGTCTTGAGTGTGATGAGGAATTTTTAATTTCAAATAACTGATTGAATCTCCTTAAAGTCCTTTGGAAATTAAAGCTTAGTAACTCTAATATACCTGTGCTTTAGTAACCCTTCCAAACCTACTGCCATCCTTCTAATATGGCACATATGCTTCAACTTACATGTTATAAAAAACTAAATATTATATGTTTTTGATCAATGCAATCACAGAAAAATATCTTTAATTGCGATTTATTTATTTATTTACTATTAAAATAATTGTCTTTTAAAGATTCTGATCCAAACCTGGATATTAATTAAAAAAATTTATTTTGCAGAAATACAAATAGCAAAACAAGCAACTTACAAACATCAGAGAAGTTTGCAAGTTGCAAATTACAACTCAGTGAATTGTAATTTACAGCCACAGATATTTATTTCCTCGGTCACAACAATTAAAAATGTGTTTACAGGGAAAATAATGCATGCATTTCAATTAATCCAATGTACCAGAAAATTACTTCTATTAAATAACTACTTTGTCTTAATTGTGCATGAGTGAGCTTGAATCTAAATCTCCTCCCTTTTGTTCATTGGTGGGTTGGAATCCTGTTAGAAAATAGTGTAGACAGAGGCATGAAGAGTTTTGCTTAAGGAGACTGAAAAGTGCCCCATCTTAACATAGCATTTGTTTATAAATAAAAATACACAGTGACATTTTGAATGTTCATTTCGATCAAACCTGATGTTGCTTCATGCAAAAACTTTATAGCTTGTGCAGCTGAAGGAGAAAAACAAATATTTTCTAAAGGGTGTGAAAGAACTGGTGTATAAAATGTGAATATATTCAGCAAAATTCCAAAAACTTTATTTAAATAAAAATGTAGCATATACTAAACATTACCAGGATAAGCTTTACATATTTACTGATCCTCATTCCTACCACGTTGTTTAAAAATATCCTACCATCATTTATCAGCTCAGCTCATCTTTGTCCTATTTGAAACTTTCCTAAACCATTGCTTTAAAAGCCTATGTTTGATACATATGTACTTGCTTTATAACAGACCCACATCAAACTTGTCTATTACCCTCTAAAATCCTCCAAAAATTGTATTCAATCAGGTAACTGGTAATTCATAAACCATTTGGCTTAATAGTGAATTTCAGATTCGATTAAGGGCAAATCACAGTAATAATTTTTCAGATGCAGATGTGTATTCTTTCTGATTCAAATCACATCTATTGGAGAGATTCCCAGAACCAAATCACTTTTTTAATTTAAGTAACATGACTAAAATCAGAACATTTTTGTCCCAGTAATGCCAAAAATCTTGTACAAGCATTCATGTCTGGCATTTTAGGAAAGTAATTGCATGGTCTGATTCAAAAGTAGTGTTTATGAAATGAAACATCTGCAGGCTTGCACTTTAAACACATACAATTGTGCTCTGTTTTATGACATGGAATCAAAAGCACAGTATTTGCTCCAGAGCAATGCAGCCATTGGGACTTGCAGAACCCCAGTCTGTCCTTTTACTGGCCTCCATCCACAGTGTTCTTCTGCTCTGATCTCTCGATCTCTCAGGAATAATGAACAGTTTCCATTCATCTTTTTCATCCAATCCACTGTGTTATCTCTGGTGAAATCCTTTGTTTTTGCCTTAGAATGAGCACCACTTTCTGCACCTTAGTTGCAAATCTCTATGGTGAAGTAGAAACCTGTCTTGTGCTTTTAACACTTCTAGCTCGATCATACTAAGATCTGATGTGATATCATTCCCAGACCTAAGCTTAAGGCAAATGTGACAGATACACTAAAAATAAGGTAATACAGTGAATAATACAGAAAGCTATTGCTTTACAGGCAAATGCCCTTTAAAATATTGTTCTTCTTTTCACTGTCCGAGAGCAAACTATGACAGTTTGTGTGTGAAATAATATAATACCCAATATGTGGAGGCAAAGCTCAGTCTACTTTAAAATAAAAAGAAATGCATTTAAAAGATGTTATAGTAAATATCTTTAAAGAACCTGGGTCAAATCAGCAGATCCAGTACTCTCTTTTCCCATGGCAGTTTCTAGGCAACTATTTTTCCTATCATTTCTTTTTTTTTTTTTAAACGCTGTCCTTTTTGTCTTCTTTTTTTCTTTTTTCTGTTGTTTTTCTCCAACATTCACCTTCACACGTTTGGTTTTCTTTTATAAACAAGGTGCTACTACCTTGTAAAAGTGTTTGTAGTAAGAGATTGACAGGTAAAGAAGAAAATGACCTGGAGGCACAGGATATGATAACATGACATGGAGTTAACACAAAGCAAGCATTCTGTAAATACACACTTGGGACTAAGATCAAGTATGACACATGAGTTCACATGGAAAGAAAGGTATGTAGTTGATTGTGTTAGGGAGAATAAGTCCCTCCAGAGTTACTCTGTAAAAGACAAGATAAATACTTCATACTACTTTTATAGCCAGTTCATTTTCAAGGTCCAGCTACTGTATGAACCCTCATGCACATCCTCCTGCAACCTTTTATCATGTAACATCTTATGATATAGCATGGATGAAAGCATATGCATCGTAGCTCTTTTTTCCCTTTGTCTCCTCCTTGGCAGATGGTTTATTGCAACATCTGTTTCACAATTCTTGTTATGCACATGACAACCCTATTAGCAATTATAGGGTACAATGAGAAGACTTTTTTATCTAGGGAGTTCGAAGTCAAAGCGAGGCGATACTGGGATTATGAATGTGACACGTGATTCTAGACTCACCCATTTTTAAATTGCAGACTTGAATATCAGAAAATGCTCTCCTACCACGTCTTCACTCTGCCAAGGCAATTTCCTGGAAAAGGGTGGTAGTAAATTTAGTTAATATGCTGAAGCGGCAATGTTACACCAACATACTATTAAACAAGACATGAGAAGTGATTCTTTCTGCAGTTGGGATGTAAAACTGTATCGTAAACCAGGCATGGACAAGATTAACCACAGGGGATTACTAACAGAGTGACCATCAATGCCTCCTCTGAAAAATAAAAGAATGTTAAAAACATTGATCGGAGACCAAACTAACATAATAAAAACGTAACTTTTCCTTCCATATTTTAAATTTGTTGAAATATGCTCTATCATTGGGTGAAAGGCCCAAAGAAGAATTACAGAAGGAGTTTTAGTTTCAAAGCAGATAAGAAATAATGTATAACAGTGACAACCTGGTGATAAAAATTACAAGTATTGTTGGAGCTGTCAGCAAAGATCAAAGAAACCAGATGTGTCCGTTGTATAAATAATATGTACGCATGCACCATGGCTACTTGTTAGAGGAAACTTTATAAACTCAAACATACAATATTTGAAACAGGAAGCTGTCGCTATGACTTGCCGCAGTTATATAAAAGTAGGCATATATTAGAAACAATATTTAACTTATATCTAAATTATTTTTAAAAAATTGTATGATAGTTATGCTTTACATGGCTCAGTTTTTGTTAATATTTACTCAGTTGTGTAGTGTAAGCATCCGTGTAGGAATGGTTTACACTAAATCTTAATGTCAAGACTTTTTTAAAAAGGGGGAAATGCAGCAAACTGTATGAATGTATGAAGATTGCTGATTAAGGTTTCTAAAGGCTGCATAAAATTCACTATACAATATGTCCTCTTTGTCCATCTGATCATCCGCACAGAAGTCTATAAACTGCATTAATGTGGGTTTATGTCTTTCAGATGAAGCAGACGTTGCTAATCCTCCTTTCAAAGCCCTAACACCATCCTGTAGGAGCTTTTCTGACTGCATGTATTCATGGCTAAAAACAGAAGTGTAATTAGGCTTTAGTATGTGCATATAGTTTCACAATGAATTAAATGTTATAAGAAAATCTTTTATTTATTTGTATAAATAAATGTTTCTGGTGAGAAGATAATGTAATCCTAATTGGTTATTTGAAATACAAAGCAAAACATCAAAGTGACCCTTGAAGCAAAACAACACATCATAAAATTTCCAAAAACTGGATGGGGTTTGTCAGATAAACAGTAAAGAAATGACTCATGCCTAATTTGATTTGCACTGTGCTGGCTGTAAACAACACAACCATGACCTCTGTCATCTATCAATAGTACTGATAAAATAGGGTTTCCTCTAAAACACACAGGGCGGTGTTCCCTGAGGACAAGAGTTGAAAAACGCTGAGTTAGACAACTACAGCTAATTCAGAGCTCTGCTGCTGAAGTCCGAATTACAACAAGAAAGTGGATCTCATCAGTCCTGTTCCGAAGTCTTTACACTGGTTGCCTGTCTATCAGAGGACATTCTTTAAAGTTCTGTTGCTGGTCTATGAAGCTCTGAATGATTTAGGTCCAAAACATATAGAAAACCTCCTGACCTCAGGTCAACTGGATCTGGTTTTTATCAGTTCCCAGAATCAGAACGAGACATGGAGAAGCTGCATTCAGCTTCTGTGCCCTATACAGTATGTCTGAAACAATCTCATAGAAAGCCTAAAATCAGCTGAAACAGTCAGTTTATTTAAATCCAGATAATCCTGTTCTCAGCTGCATTTCAATAGTTTATGTTTGAGGTAATTTTTTCTTAAAGCTAGATTGATCACAAACATAATAGCTTTTGAATGATGTTTTCTTTTCTTTGGTTTTTCTTTGACTTTTAAGTCATGCTTCTTATTTTCTGGTGGTTTAATGTTGTGCTATATAAATAAAGTTGACTTGACTTGCCTTTCTGAAGAAAACAAAAAGAGACAGACCGAAAAGATACAAAAGAGACCAATATGTCTACTGGAAATTTGTTAGCTGGGTGTACAAAATATGTCAAAGCTGCAGAGTCCATTATCCATTTTAAATCTACTGTTGGATGTGTTGCCTTAGAAATACATTGTGGGGTGCCTCAACTCAGTCATTTTCCTAAAAATAACATTACTACTGCTATTATTCAATTCAACTTTATTTATATAGTGCCACTTCATGACAATGTCATCTCAGTGTACTACTACTATTACTACTACTAATAATAATAATAATAATAATAACAATAATGATAATAATGATAATGATAATACATTTTATTTAAATGGCACTTTTCAGGAGCTCAAAGATGCTTTGCACAATAAAAAATAAAAACAAGGCAACCTTAACATCAAAAAAGACGCTATCCCCTCAAGTTCAACATTTTATCTTTGATTTGATCTGGAGGTTGGCAATTATGGCTTGACGAGTACATGGAGGGATGTAAGGGTGAAGCATGTCTTTTAGGTAGGAGGAAGCCTACAGAATGCATTATGGATTAGCAGGAGGCTTTTGTATTTGATGCGTTTTGGGTTTGGGAGTCATTGGAGGTTTTGGAGGATGGGGTGATGTGGTCTCAGGAACAGGTGAGGTTGAGAAAGTAAGCGACAGAGTTTATAATATAATGAAGTCTGTTATTGAGATTGGTGGTAGTGCCATAAAGGATACTGTTACAATAATCTAAGCAAGATGCTATAAATGCATGAATGAGAATTTCAGATGAAGGCACGTAGGGAGAGGGGATGGAGGCAAGCAATATTTTTTAAATAGTGGAAAGCTGTTTTTGTGACCAGTTTAAAGTGTCAGGTGTAGGGGAGTTCGGGTTAAAAGATATCACCAAGGTGGCAGCAGTAGGAGGAAGGTGCTCGAGTGGAGTTGTCAGATGAAAGCTGAAAATCTAAAAAAAAACAATAATAAGAATCTCAATTTCATTGGAGTTTTGTTTGATGAAATTATTTTGCATTTAGAGCCTAATATCAGAGAGACAGTTTGAAAAGAGTGGTATGGGTCTGGGAGCTGACTGATTTGGTAGGTATGTAGAGTTGAATGTTATCAGCATAACAATGAGAAAAGTAGTGCGATAAATAAGGAAAAAGAAAAAGAAAAACCTCTGATGGTAGAATAGACTGTCAAACGGTTTACAGTCACAGATTCTCAGTGAATCAAAATCTTCCCAAATTTGTCACCTTTAGCTCACAGGCAGCCGAGCACGAGCAGGGCTTGGGGTGAGTTGCTCTGGGCCTTTTTTTTTTTTTTTTTTAATAGAAATGTAACATTGTATCAGTCTTTTACTCACACATGGCAGGGTGGAGTACTGAATTTTGACTGTCTCCTCATTTTCATTTCCGTTTCTTTGGAAATCCTCCGGTGCTTTGAAAGGTACCGTCAAGTCATTTGTAAGTATAACAAAAATTTATGATGCAGACTTTATCCACAAACACCCAAACTTTTCTATGTTTTTATCAAACTATTAATTTATTTGATGTAAGCATTTCTGTTTACTTAATGATTACATAATATATAACTTTATTTAAAAGGTTAAGACGTTTTTTAAAAGGGAAAAAATGTGAGAAATATTGGCATCTAACCCTAACCATTCACTTCCTATTACTGACAGAAAAGCGAGAAGTTGTTGGACCATATTAGAAATTCCATTTAGTGGAATTAGTTGGTTACGACCCTGTTTGGCAGAAGGGGTTTTTGTCGTAACTACATAAGATTGCACAGGTGAAAAAGTTGTGAAAATGA
>JBAMIG010000013.1:17978260-17988763 GCA_037177335.1 Kiunga ballochi | reverse complement strand
TTAATGCTACATGTTATATTATGATCATTTAATTAAATTAAATAAATGAAAAACAGAATAAGAATGAGAAAATGAAGTATAACTGCAAATGTCTGTTGAAGTAAAATATTGCATGTGGATTTTTTTAATACATGCATGATGATTTGATTATTGGTAATCAAATGAAGGTCATCTACTCCCTCTTTCCAGAGGGACTTTCTGACATTAACACTATTTCCCAATAGGGAAAACTTTTCTTATATAAACTGAGTATACTTGATAGATTTTGCCCATAATACAAAATGAAAACATTTTTTATCATTTCAACCAAATGTGTTATAATATTGCTGCAACGATTGAATTTAAATTGCTCATTTCCACAATAATCTAAATAAAAACATCAACTTTTCTTGCAAGCTGCTTAGCAAGCCTTGTAAACATATTAATCTTTTAGCTTATTTTTAACTTTACTTTTAAACAATGCATTTTAATAATATACATTATACATCCACCAATTGCACTGGTTAAATCCTTTTCATTTAGGCTTTTTCTTTAGAGACAGTTCATAATATAAGTAAATAACTTAGTGTAAATACACAAACTGGTGTAAAATTTTGGTCATTGTGGTTTTTTTTTTACATCTGATACTGAAGATTCAGGATTTCTTTTAGTCTCTACTTGAAACCAAAACACAATTTATCACTGCCTATAATTAAGATGGAAAAAGAGGTTTTTTGAAGTGCTGATAAGAAGCTGAAGGTCACCTCGCTTCAGATGAACAACTCATCTGTCAGGATACCTCCAATCAGAATTTGTCTTCTTGAGTAATACTGAATTTATTCCATGGAATCATCAGGTGATAGCTTTCACGCAAAGACGCATTTAGTACTATTTACCCTCCATTAGGAACACAATGAAGCCACTGTATAAGTGTGTTTTCTTTACTGTCAGTATCAGTGTACTTTATACAGTTCCAGAAGATATATTAATAAAATGCCAGTTGCAGTATCATACTGCCATCAAGGGATTTAAAATATCTCTCAGACTCTAATCCAAATTTCATGTCAGTCGTGAAATCCCACAAGTGCCACAATGTTTTATTTGCTTGTTCTGTCAGTTGACATTTTGCCCAGGAGACACTTTCAATTATCTGCCCATTTCATCCACTAGAGTCATTTCACATTTAGACTATCTCAAACCATGATAAACTTTACAAGAAACAATTAAAAGTCGTTATCTTCTATTAAAATAAAAAAGATCAGGTCCAATAGACATCCCAATTAAGATTATTTTGCCTGTGTGGAACATTTCATAATTATTTTTAGCAATCAATTACTGGTTTGCAAAAGGGGTGATCAGATGTAATGAATGCCTAAATTTGAGTGGTCATTCATATGAAACTGTGTTTATAAAGAGAAAATAATTGAGTGTGAGAGTGTAATCTGTGGGCCAATTCATCTGTGTAATGATGCACATGTTTCCACTAGATGGCCCTTGCACCCAGCTGTGCTGCCTCTTTAGGAGTCATGTTTCATTAGCACTTGATCTGATTGCTTCTTAATTATTGTGCCAGGGAAAGAAACCAACTTGAAATAATGTTTGCACAGAATTCACATTTGAATAATTAAAAGCCCCAAATATGCAGCGTCTAACATATGCAATACATACATATGTAATTGTAGTTTTACTTGTATTAAAGTGAAATAATAACACTTCAAAATACGTTAAAAATGTTGAAACATGCTTTTGTTTAATGGGGATGCAATTTTTTGTGTAAATGTCACATTAGTGGCGCTTTTTTTTTATATATATATATATCCCCAAAAAAATCAATAAAATTTTCTATTTATGTCACATTTTTTAACAAACATGTTGTGTAACATTGACGTTTTAGGCCATGCCATGCATGAAAACAACACAAACTTTACTGTTAGCCAGAAATAGCTCCCTTAATTGAAAAACAACCTTGATGTTATGTAGAGTACATCATGTTCTCCCCATTTGAGGAAGTGGTTTGCTCACCAGACTGCATCACACGCAATCTCCTTCTAACGCTTCATATTGAAATCTTTTCACTAAGCAGCTTGTGATCATCTGCTCATGAGCTGAATGAACAAGAATGAGCACAGCGGCGAATTTAGCGCAGTGGTCAACAAATACCCAACACTAATACCATGAAAGTCCCCGTGAAAGGTGGACGATGTCAGTCACTGTCTCTTGTTGGACGTATATTGCTCTCTATCCAGTGATGGATTCCGCTCCCAAGGCATCTCATAAGCATCTCAGAACCAAACATCTTTCTTTTCTCCCACACACTTTATGACACATGGGTGCTCACTCTTAATATTACAAGGTTTTTATTGCTTTTTCTGGTAGTGAGGTATCCTGGGATTCATTTATGTTGACCCAATTGGGGATACGGGTGTCAGAGGTCTGCTCAGCCTTGACATGGCTTCAAGGCACAAACTGAGCATCATGGGTATAGTTGGTACCATTTCTTTTGGTGGTTTATGGGCTGCAGGCAAAGATAAAATCCTGTAATGTCTGAGTAATCATCTAAAGGAAACATAAGACCGCTAAGTGGTAAGGGACAGAGGATCATTCTGTAGGGGGAGGCAGTTTCGTCCAAAGCCATATCCTCGACCAGAGGGCAGGGTGTGAATGGGAGATCATGCAGGTGGTGTGTTTGGGCTGTCCGGCCTTCATCCTGGCAGGGTCAGTTTACCTCTCCGTCCCCACTCGCTGACCCTTTAATATGGGCTATATCTCCTCTCCTTTCACACTGGCTTTTATGGCCCCATGTAAATCTCTCTCCAGTAACACAAGCTTGTCAGCCCTCCTCGAGCCCCTTTTCTTTTCAACACATTTATCCTCACAGAGCATTCAAAGGAGCATTGCAGCAGGGAGGTGGTATGTGGGCTTATTCGACTTGAAATAGATTGAAAAAGACTGGGGGGGATGATCAAAAAGGAGAAAGTCCGGAGCGAAACCTTAGACATGGGAACGCCGGACACTCGAGTGGACAAGAAAGCCCCACTCAGATGAAAGGCAGTCGTCCATCAATAAGTCATTAAAGCAGACACACAGCGCCAGAATAAAGAAACACTGACGATCATGGTCATCTCTGATTTAAGAGTAAGCACACATGAAGGCAGATTATAAGGTGAGAGTGATCCTTGCTTTGGAGTTTATAAAAGATTAAATGAAAACTTAGGATAAGTCAAATGAGGAAGTGATGAGCACCATCTGGTGGATTTATGTTTTTATGGCTTTAACTTATTTCCCTCTTCATGTGATGGAGGGGAAAACTCCTTTCCATTTGTAATCATCACAACAGTGGAAAGTCAGCGCAAAGAGGTCCCTAAGTGCTCAGAGAGGATTCCCTTTTACAACACAAGCCTCAGCAATAAACCACCACCAAAAGAAGCTTTATGTCCTCAGTGCTGCTCGGCCTCTATTTATAGAAAGTGAAACAACATGGATCAATAAACAAACAAAAACACACACAATTTTCAGCTGTTGGTTTCAAAAGTGCATGTGTGTGTGAGTGTGTGTGTTTGCTTTACTATGAAACTCTATGAAAAGGAAGGGGCCTCAACCTTTAAAGGTCTATCTTTCTCTTTTTATCAGAGGTGATCCAAACTAGCATAATTGACCCTGATCTGTCTTGTTTAACCAGTTAAAGACACGGAGGACTTGGTGATTTTAAGGGGGTACGAGTACTTATTCATCTTGCTAAAGTCACATGTTGAAAGCAGGAAGCTTTAGAGGGACGCATATAACAAAATTTACTGGGTAATAAATCCAGCCTCTTTGGTGAAAATCGTGACAGCACAATGTTGGGTTTCATGCCATAAAATCTGTGTGCTGGGAGGGTAAAACTGCAGCAGAGGTAAGGAGCTTGCAACCAGTCAGACATATTTCATGATGTGTCCTGATGTGATTGCATTTTCCAAGCTATTTCAGTAATAATGTACAATATCCACCCCAGGACGCCTTAATAATTTAAATGGGGCTGCACTTGCCGAGTTTTGTTCACATCACCTTTCCAAATTGTTAGCTGCTGTAAGGCTTTTAAAATTATAGTTCCACTTGCTGGGCTTGTGCACTGAATCCAAATCCATCTGAAAGACTTCTGCTTTAAGTTCTGGCCTTGTTTTCTGTTCTTTTGTTTGTTTGGGGTTTTTTGTGGTTATAATGCAGAATACTGACAGGCAAACAAAGTCATTGGTAAAAACCTTTCTTCCTCTACCCTTTAACTATGAGGCCTCAATGGCTCTTTTGCTTGTTGGGTTTTTAATGAGTTGGATTTAAGACAAACAAATAAAGTCAGGGGAGAGGTCACGCGGTTCTTCTTGCCCTCTTTCCCTGTGGGGTCAGCTTTGTTTGTTTGCATGAGGGCTTTTTAACACTTAATTTGACACTGAAACACATTGGTCTAATTCTGGATTAAGGATCTCAATTAACCCAGGGGTCTAGAAATGCAAAGCTTTCGAAAGGGAGCTCCATTAATAGCTTTTCTGGCCTAATGAGTGATGGGGAGCAGCTCTTTTTAAAATTTCAAACAGGCTGTACAACTGAACCACACTTAAACAACCCAACCCTTAGACAGACAGACAGAGAGACCTGATGGTCAAACCAACAACCTCCTGATACCTGTCCCACCTTCTGCACATCACTTCCCTTATGTATTGTTTTTCTGCAGTGAGGTACAAATAAAACCAAACACAGAGCTCAGTCTCTGACATTTCACCCTTGCTAATGAAAATAGAACATGCTCTGGTATGTTCCTAAAATATTCCTTTGAGTTTCAGCCAAACATACATAGCACCTAATACCAAGTCAAGCAGGTCAAACTAGGTAGCAGTGGTGTGATTGCTTTGTGTTCAAATGTTATCTTAATGTACATGATGCTTTGTGTTGAATTGCAGATGAACATTTAGTCAGATTTCAGTATAAAATACATTGTTAAACAGTTTGCTGTGTAGAGAAAGCTACAGCCTCTTAACGTGGGATAGGGGAAGGATTGCAGAAGCTTTGCCAGTACGCGAGCTGGAGGAATGAAATGCAAGCTGTGGATGGATACAGCTCTTTCATCCACCTTGGAAAGAACATGGCCAAGCGTTAAGTGATGCATCATGAATGACGGACAGCAGGACAGCCCCGTAGCTGGTCTTTTCCTGCCTACTGAGCAACTAATGGTGTAGAGAGCATTTCCCGGTCGGGGAGACAAACACCGAGGTCCTGCTATGATGCCAGATGTGCTGTCAGCTTTGTATTGTCTCGCAGCAACAAAGCACAGACTGGGCTCAGCGCTTGTGATTCAGAGTGAGATCCCGACCATTTAGTTCACTGCTGCTTGTGCCTGTTTGTCTATCCTGAACAACATAAAAATTCTTATAGTCAGCATGTAAGGCTTAACTTTAAATAAATGAATAGAAATGTATATCTCTTGGTGAAATAACTTTAAATTCCCTCATTAGAAATATTTGCGAACTGAGCGTCTTTACATATTGCCGAATGCTTTTTAACAAAGTGGATTTCCTCATAAAAACTAATTAAATGTTCCCACATACTTAAACAACAACAGATACATGTGAGCACTGTATATACACAGTACATGCCTGAGGGGCACACACATGACAAAGAAACATAAATGCTCTTGCACACCCTCCCCCATCACTGCAGGAGAGGCCATCTGCCCTCAGCAGCAGCACAATAACCAGCTCAGAGGAGTCTAATGAGCAAGACTTTTCTGCCATTAAAAATTCATAACCTGCACTTTGCTGTAAAACAACAGAGTCTCTGTAACCACATTACAGTTGTGACAGTGAGAGCTGGGTTCATCTGAGGAAGCTGGTTTGTTTGTTTGCACTGCTCTGGTACAACAGCCAAGGTGGTGATGACTAAATCACCTGTGGCTTCTCCTCTGTTCCTTCTTTTGCTTTGTTTTCTTTCTTTTGTTTTTCTTTTTCTGCTTCTTTTTTTTTTTTTTTTTAGTAAGTACATCTCAAAAGTTTACTGTCTAAAGAAATGAAGACACCTTTATTGCGTAAAAATCCATGACTACACACAAAACAGAGCTGGTGTTTTGACACAGGCTGACGCCGGCACGGCAGCATGAGCAGACAGAAACAGGAGCCAGTTCATCTTTCTGAATCTCCGCACGCAATCTGAGATGAGGGCTGTGCGGCTGAAGCAGAATACGTCTATTCTGATCCATACTGGGGGATGTGTGTGTGTAGGAGGGGGGAGGATTATTGATCTCATTGTGGACATCTGTGGCATCTATCAGGTGGAGTTGTCAGTCATGAGAGAGGGGAAGTGAGGGTAGAAGACGGTGTGGTTTTTATATGTGCAAGTGTGACCCAGTAGGCAGACAACCAAAGCAAGAAAAACAGGTTCATTAAAAGTTCAGTTTGTACCCTTACCCTACTGACACCAGCTTCTTGTTTTCAGTTTTCATCCTATCGGTTTGTTTCTCCCTCCCACGTGTCACACTGTACACCAAGTGTTGACTCTCACACAAGGCATTAAAACAGCAAAAACAAAAATGAAGTGCATGACTAAAAAAAAAAAAGTAAAGATAGCAGTAAAAGAGTTAGATGTTTTGCCTGGAGAAACAGTGTATCATTTAATTATCAAAGCATTGAAAAATGGGCATTTATGGGAGAAAATTTCAATCTGTTGCCAAAAAGCAGCAGCTCTGAATTGATCTTTCACATATTTTGAAGGTACACACACTTTCTCCAGAAATTTGCTATAACTTTAAAAGATTGCCTGATTTCATGATAAAAAAAAAGTGTAATAATATCAGTAAACTCTATTGGATTTGTCTCCTCTGCTGGTAAGTTTGGTTTAGATCATTTTGAAAGCTTCAGAAGGAAGAATCGTACATGAAAACACATCACAGGACCAAAGACAGACATGCAGTTATTGAAGATATGCATAGTACGAGCAAATGTAAAACAAATCCTTTTAAAAACTTGATTTATGACATCTTGCCGCCTCTGAGTTACAAAGTCGGTGCGCTATCATTATCTATGTAGGAGAAATAGAAAAGCCCCGAAGTGGGTTTGGGAACTTGATGATGGAAGAAACAATCTCTCTCAACCTATTATGACGGCATCCTGCCGCCAGGCATTCAGACAACTGTAAATCTAATGAATCATGGGGGATGGAGAAAAGCAGAAGCAAAAAGAAAAGTTGCTGTGCGTGATGCTGGGAAAGGGAAAAAGGTAAAAGCGCAGTGGGTGTTTCATGAGTCACCATTAGTGAGGCCCTGTCAGAGATTACAGACAGTGTTAGGTGAAAAAGTCTCATAAAAAGTCTGCAGAGGAGAGAGATGAGGGAGCTCAAGTTACAGGGGTGGGAGAAAGTCTCCCTCGTATTCACCACTGCATTTTCCACCGAATCATTCATATCTGTGGCTCAAGATTCTGGTTAATATGATTGAATCCAAAGTTAACCAAAAAGAGCTTCAAATCTACAAGAGCTGTCTGTGATAAAGGAGAGATTTGACATTTTAGGAAACACACTCATTTGCTTTCTGATGGAAAACAAAAGAAAGGATCAATACTGCTCTCATGTCTGCTCTTTAATGATGGAGCTGAAGCCAAAGGGCAATTAGTCAAGCTTAGCATAAATCCTTGGAGCAGGGTGAAGCTTCAAGCGCAGCTCCCTCCAAAGTGTCTGAACATCCAGCAGCCCCTCTAAAAGCGAGTAATTAACATGTGCAACACTGTGAAAGCTGAAAAAGTGCCCAGTCGTGGTCCAGACAGTTAAACAATGAGTTGAACCTCGTTAGAGAGTTCTGTAAACTGAGGGGAGCTGCAGATTGAGGTAATTATTCTCAGTGGGTTACTACCGGCATCCCCCTGGACGCTGTCTTTACATGGTCATGTGATACATCGTTACCGTGGAAATATACTGAAGCTGCTCCGTGTGTGCAAAAATTGCAGGAGGCTTGTTGTATTCTTTTGTGACATGTTGTTTTCCTGATGTGTGATCGGTGCTTTCTTTCCTCTCAGAGCCAAGTTACATGTAAAACCATTTCAGAACAAGAAAAAACACCATATTTCTGTCCATGAAATGTTTGCTTGTATGTTTTAAGTTTTCTGTGGCCTCATGTAATGACAGCATTGATAAAATATAAGACGGATTTTGTAAAACAGTAACTATGTCATGAATTTGACCTCAGTTACTGATGTCACACGTCATCTCTCCTTATGACTTTACCCAAAGAGGATGTAGATGCATGGCTGGGAAAGAAAACAGGAACTAATTTCTTTCTTCATGTAGATGAGAGCCGCATGAGGCCAAAGTGAAATGTCACTTTTGTCCAGACTTAAGAAGACGCAAGCAGGATTTTAGAGATAGTCTTCAAATAAAAACAGCAGCATCATCTGTAATGTTTCTACAAGTATTGATCTCTTTCAGTATTTTTAACATATCTCATAACTTTGGAGTTAGACACTGAGTGTGGGCACCCCATGGCTAAAAGTGTTGTTCTAAATATTAATGTGTGAACAATCAGAAAGTTTGAAGGTAAATTTAAACAAGCTTTCCCATGTTTATGTGTGATTCAGGCGTTCTTTTTGTTTTGTGAATAGTGAATGAAAAAAAGGGGGGTGGAAAGTTTAATCCAAAAGTTTCAATACCCCTGGAGATTTGAGCTTTCAGAAAACTCAAAGTCAAAGAAAGCCAGAAGAAAACTCAAGGTCTCAGCTTTTGGATTGTTCTGTCATCTTTGGCAAAGGCAATGATAAGTTTTATAATTCCCCTTATTTTGCTTTAACTACAAAGCACAAAAAAAACTGTCTGTAGCAAGGCAAGACAAAAACCTATTTTTCTACTGCAAAAGATCATCAGAAAAATTCAATGGACCTTCTGATTCAGTTACATTGTTCTACTGTCATTCATACTCAAATATAACCTTAATGGTTCTTCCATTTCATTTTAGACATTGTTATTGAAACATCTAAACCAATAATGGAAGAAATATATGAATTGTAATAACAGCATCATCATCTATGTTTAGCCTTTTACCAATCTCTCAGGACTTTTTACCATATTTTTGCCTGTCATGGTACCGCAAACATCCTCCAGAGCATCCTGTCTCAACCTTTGCTAATATATTTGTCAAACTCACCTAAATATGTCAGAAAACCTATAAAAGCAGATGGAAAGCTCCCAAGAGGGTTGGGGCGCTCTCTTTAACTATATTATCCTGCGTACACACACCCGCACACACATAAACACACACATCAGTCCAAAACATAAGCAGCTTGTAGATACTACAGAGTAGTTCTTACATAGTCAATGTTGCCCTGAAGGCAGGAGCCCCGTGATGGATCATGTATTGATTCGATTTGAAGCTAATGTGAAAGCTGCCGTCCATGCCCTCTGCCAGAGAGGTGAACCCTGATTGAGCAATGGCTGTCCAGAGGGTTCACTCAGGAAACTGTAAGAGGACAGGCTGGACCTGCTGTTAACAATCCCCTTTTGTACAAAATGGGCTGGAAATGAATTGTTGATTCACTGAGCGGAACAAAAAGGGGATTCTGCAACTTTTTATTTTGCAACACCGTTTCTGATTGTAGCTTCTGGAGACACATTAAAAAATATCTCCACTATTGTTTTTTTGGCAGTCGTTAAAAACAATCTTTTGAGCGGGAGTGGCTCAGCCCTACCTGATGTCTCCGTGTTTAGCCATTATGAAATTTTGCCTTGTGCCTCTTCTCCACCAACACAGCGATAAATCACTGCTTCTAAGTGAAAATCAAAAGCGGCTCCTAATCAACAGCAAGCAGTATCTATACCAGTAAATCTGCTTTTTTTGTTGTTAATTTAATATATTTCTATGTTAAAGATGACAAACAGAGACATGTGGACAGGCTGTTGGCAGCCACAGAAGAGGAAATCAAATTGTTTCCCTTAAGGCTTGACAGTGAAATGCAAAGATAATTATGTATGCACTTTGTTAAAGTTGAAATATGTATGTCAATTGCAATAATTTGCCAAAGAAAGTATCTCTGAAAAAAATATTTTCAATCAAATTGAAGTTGTTATAATATTTAGCCATATATATACATGATGTCACACCTGTGTAAATCAGTGGTTGTTTTGCAGCCAAATGGATACCTTGCAATCATTTACACAATCTGAACTTCTCTATTCTTTTTGTTATACAGTTAGTCTGTTGTAGCTTCTTTGCTGTTTTTATGATTGTTGTCCTGTTGCATGAAACAATTCACCTCAGCTTTAGCTGTTAGACACATCACCTCACCTTTAACTCCAATACTTTGTCCAAAGTGTTGTAATGACTCCTTCAAACTGCAGATATCAACCAAAAAAACAAACAAAGCATAGTGAGACAGTTTTATCTATGATGATGATGGCGCAGTTGGTTAGCACAGTGGCCTCACAGCAAGATGGTTGCCGGTTTGAGCTTTGGGAACTTCAGCCAGGAGCGTTTCTGTGTGGAGTTTGCATGTTCTCCCCGTGTTAGCGTGGGTTCTCTCC
>JBAMIG010000013.1:17965889-17978160 GCA_037177335.1 Kiunga ballochi | reverse complement strand
TCTCCCCGTGTTAGCGTGGGTTCTCTCCAGGTACTCTGGCTTCCTCCCACTGTCCAAAGACATGCACCTTGGGGATAAGCTGATTGGTGACTCTAAATTGCCCATAGGAGTGAGTGTGAGTGTGCATGGTTGTTCGTCTCTCTATGTTGGCCCTGCGATGGACTGGCGTCCCATCCAGGGTGTACCCTGCCTCTCGCCCGTTGACAGCTGGGATAGGCTCCAGCCCCCCCGCAACCCCGTTAGGGACAAAGCGGAAGATAATGGATGGACGAATGGATAATGACAAAGACTAAAAATTAGTATGAGTCGCAACTAAAAGTATTATTTCCAATTAGGATAGCTAAATGTGGTACAAGCTGCTAAATTGTATGGATGTGTCATTTTCTCATGCTGCTTTTGTGTATTGGTTTAGTTTTCAGTTCAGTTTTTGTGTAGCCTAGATATTGACAGATATTGGCACAGAGTGATTTGTCATGTGTTGTTCATCTGATGCTAACTTCCTTTATTTTATTGCATGGTAAGGAATCATACTATTATTTAATATGATCATGATGTGCTGATGGAGTAGAAACTTTTCACCCCTTATCATCTGATCAAACAAGAGCTAGGAAGAAACATCCCATTTTTTTCATTTGAAACCTTTATTGACCCTTTTAGCAAAATCTGGGAAAAGCATTTTTTTCAGCATATGCACTATTTATTATTATGTAACATGTGAAATAGTTTTAGTTTAATCTTCTGCTTTATATTCATCAAGGTGCAGATCAGTATCATGTATGTTTTTACCATAAAGTGATGCTAAATGTTTCAAAGACTGTATCAAATATGATAAATTAGGCCATATAAGGTTAAATTGAGATATATTTACCTATATATTACCTATATACCCTTATATTTCCTGACTATATTTAAATATTAAATGGCTGCAAGGTAAGGCAAGACATATTTATTAATTTAACACAAAGACAATGCAGAACGTCTTTTTGCTTTGTTTTGTTTTTGACAGCTGAAAATTAAAGTGTCTAAAGTAAAGTTTGCAGCTAAGTAAACCTGTACATGTTTTGTTGTTGACCTCAATTACAGAAGCACTAAACCCCTCACTTTCCTTTTCACCCAACACCTCTGGAAAAACCCATGATGCACAGGATCCGCTGTCCTTTAACCTGCTATGTGTATAGCACACAATACAGAAAAAGAAAACAGAAACCAGAATGAAAAGTTTAGCAGCAGAAAGTAAAGCAGTCTGACTGACAGATGGCTGTTGTTGCAAAAGCGGCACCCCAGCAAAGACCGGTTGCTGACAAAAGATGAAGACAGCAAAAAACAAAGACATCAACATAAGCATGTGTGAGGAGGTTGCCAACATAATGTTTGCTATAAACATCTACACCTAGCTGATTCAGACAAAAAATAAACAGTGACTCACATAGAGGCATGCCACCAAATGACACACACACACACACACGCTATGCTCACTGTCATCCAGATGTTATTGATGATAAGCCAGGAGCTCTGTTGACACTTCTGATAATGACACATTCTGCCACCTGCCTGGGGGGCTGTCCTCTCTGGCCACCACAGCTCAAAGCAAATATCTAAGTGTCTCGCTGCTTGACAGATAATAATCAGTCTAAACATTATGAGTTCAGAGAAGCCATCTCCCACCTGAGGCCTGAAAACTCTCTGTCTGTCCTCAGAGAGGGAACACTTTATCACATCCTGCTCTTCCAGCTCGCTGTGCTGACCTGCTGCGCATAATTCATTCTCAGATATTTCTTGTCTGAATCCCTGTGAGAGGAGTGTGTTTTAACTATATGGGGCTTGCTGGGGCTGAGAGGTATACAGCTTCATCCTTTCAAGGAGCATAAAGAGAGCAGGTATACATACCTAACAGAAATTAGACTCAGAGCAAGCAGCTCCCGTCATATCCGGATCAATAGACCATCCTGTGGGAATGACGTGCTATTGGTATGCGACCAGAGTCTGTCCAGCATCCTGTCATAAACAACTCCAAAGCATAGTCCTTCTAAATAATCAAAGTCAGAGGATAGTTTTTGGTCTGGGCACAGAAAATCCAGATGAATTATTTACCCAACATCTTTGTTTACCAAAAAACACAATAATCCTCACAGATTTGGGAAGTGTTGGGGAGGAGGGGGGTTAGGAAATGCAGCACTCTGTATCAGCAGAGGGATCTCCTGTGTTTGCAGCCTTTAGAAAAGTAAAGAATTCAATTGTGCAGTGAAAATAAACCCAAAGGCAGCTGAGTACAAAGAGGCGCCTAAACCGAGGGTCCTACGCGAGCCTGATGGTTGGTTTGACCAGGAATCTGAGGGAATAATAAGAGCTGGTTTGTTTGGCTATAAATGTTATAAATTACAGGGGGCACTCCTCACAAGTATGAGTAGTAACAATTCATGACCCCCTTCACACATTTTATTGAGTTCTTCTCTGTAAAATAATACACATTTCACACTGAGAGCTCGCTATGTTTGCACATGTTCGACTGCATCAGCAGCGTAGGAGTATATAAAAAAAAAAACAATGAGTGAACCTATTTGCTCTTCAGGAGAAATAAAAAGTTGCCACATAAGCCGTGTTGTTTCACACGCAGAAGAGGCTCCAGCCTGATCGGCAGACCGTGACTAACACTTAACTCATTCACAAACACAAAAACAGAAAAAAAAAATCCAAGCTTGATATTTTTCTGGCAACTCCATCTTCCTGGAGACCACGGGAAGAAAAAAATAAAACATCTATTTGTTTTCTGTTTGCTTTAGGCAATCACTGCAGACGGTGTCACCTTTCAGACGAGTAGACACCACGGGGGTGGTGATGCATCCCTCTGGCCGAGGCTGATCTATGTTCCTCTGCCGATGCTTTGTTCTGGTCTGGTGCTGGACACTCGCTCCAGACCGGAGCCAAACATCAAAGATATTCATGTGTGCCAGACCAGCGTGTCCGTTTTTTTTTTATCTCGGTGATTTAATAATAAATGAAGGCGTTTTTCTTGTGTTGAGTGGTGTTGTAAATCAGCAGTAAAAGTAAACTGCCAAAGGCAACTAGTTTTACACACCTAGCGCCTGAGAGGTCAAAAGGGCGTGCTTAACAGAACAGTCTGACATTAAGAGGCATCTCTTAAACCATACTTTGTTTAACAGGAGCAGCAAAATATCCTGAATAATGGAATATCAACTACCTCTCATTTTCCAGGGAAGCCTTTAAGATATAGATGAATAAGCCACTGCTTAATAAGAGAACTGCCATCAAATGTTTTACGTATTATTACTTTGCAGACATGCTGGCATAAGATATGTGGATCAGTCCTTATGAATGGCACAGAAGAAAGAGATGAAAGCTTTTTATAAGGCTAGTGTTCCTAATCATCAAATAATAATTTGCTTCATCCTCAAAAAAGTTTCTTTATATTGACATTGCTGACATAACATCCACGAACAACAACCTGCTGCCATAAATCAAAGAAACTGGACGCAGTTTTTTTTCTCTCATCAATAAAGCCGTTACCAGAAAAGTACAAACTTTTCTTTTTTGGATAATTAAGGGATTTTTTTCAGAAGCTCCATTTGCCCAAAAATATTGATGCATTGTTTTTTTGATGCAACAAGTGTTGAAAGATGTTGATGAAAATGTCACTTTCATTGATAGATGTAACTGTGAAGGGGAAAAGGGGGGGGGGGGGGGCGGCACTCTACGAAGGGTCTGCATCTGCTTACTATTTCAACTTAATCGCAGAGTCACAGCTGATGTGGCATAAGGGGCTAAAAGGTAGTAATTTTTTTGCAGTTGCCAGCATACTTGAGAAAAATAAAAAATTCTCCTTGAAAACCTTGTAAATGGGGTCATAGTTGTAGTTTGGTAGGCAGCAGAAGGCAATCTGACCTGGCAGCAGGCTTATATTCCCCTTTTCCCTCAACTCTGGAAAGTTTATCTACTGTCATCTGTTCTATTGTTCCTGTTATCTGAGGTGATCAGGGCTGAGCTGGGCCTCTGTTCGCATCTGAATCTCCTCTATAGTGCACACAGGCCAGATGGAGGATCTCCACCTGCAGAGAGTATGAAAGAACACTAGCTGTGATCTTGTGCTGGATACAAATGCTGCCGGAGGGTCTTACAATGTCTGGAGAAAATAGTGACTCAGGGGGTTCTTTTATAAAAATGATTGAAGTTCCTACTACTGTAGGTTTCTGGTGTGCTGAGGTCACGGCAGGTACATAGAAATCTAAGAGTTAGTACTAAAGCGGCCATCAGAACTGTCATGTATATAAGTACATTCAAATTATATAAAACAGGCAAATTTGCATCACTTTGTATAATAATTTTACACTTAGTACTGATATTCTATTCAGCACAGGGGACAGTTTAACTATTTAAATGCTGTCACAAGATAAAACCACAATGGAGACGTTGGTGAAAAAGGAAAAGCCACCCTGGTTGCGTTTATCGTGGACTCATATAAAACACGCTTCCTTCGCAACATCTCGCTGTGTTACCCAAGCAGCCATGTGACATGGTTTGGATCTGGGCCAAATTTGGATCTATTTCCCCTCTAACTGCTGGAGGGTCATGTCACCCATTTCAGCTTTTTACTGCTTCAAGCTCTTTTGCCTGTATCTGCCAGGACGTCATGTCAGAACAGGCAAAGTCAAAAATTTTGTTCATCAGCACAAAGATTTTGAAAGGTAAAGAACTTCCAGTTGAACCCCACCAACAACGAGAGACCATCACTTTCAGGAATAAGCCGCTTCTTATCAATCAGGTGGCAGGGTGTCATTTATTGATTCTGGACCTCTGCTTGCTGGTAGAGGCAAATATGTCTCAACAAAATAAAAGAAAACACAATAATTAGTAGTTTTAAAGTACGGGATGTGATATAGATGTGATTTCTTTTTCTTTTTTTGCACAGGCCTGCATTTACACATGAATTCACCAGGTATTGTGAACTTGACTGGGGTCAAGAGACAAGTTTTGAAAAGGGCCAACAGCACATGCCACCCCACAGCAAAGTAGGAAGTTTAAGAGGGTGAAGTCCAAAGATAAGGAGCAAGCTTTGTGTCTAAAGTAGCTCTATTGTTCAAATTTAAGTTCTCTCTTAGAGCGCAAATGTAGATAGCAAGCGGGCCGGATGCTTTTATAAATATTTTGCTTTTCCATGTGGATATATAATCATTAATATTTCTTTGTGCCAACAAAACAATTTCCTCCAGCAGCAACAGTTCCGACGTGTCTTTTGGATGCAGGATAACATAATGTTGTGTTTACGGTCACCATCAGGATCAAAGTCTGTTCTAACTTTTGCATTAAGAGTATTTCTCTCCTCTCTTGTTTTCCTCAGAGAGGCTTGATGTGTCTTGTCTTTGAGCAAGATAAAACCAAAACAAAAGTGCTGAGCATGCAGAGGTTGGATCGCTCAAATTGGCCTCAAGCCACCGATCACGCCACCCCCCCACCCTCAGCCGAACGTCTCTGTTCGAGCAGACAGACAGAAAAACAAAAGCAACCTGACAGAGCCTTGACTGATAGATGATAAAGAAGTTTTGCATTCCAATATGAATCATGAGAAAGTTATGCACAAACACGCACTGATGCATTCAGCTCATTTATAACCATTTAAAAACATCAACTTTACAAACCATGTGAATCTCAATCTATACAACGCACAAATTCATGTAAACCACTGTGTGAATAACAACTTGAAAGAAACCATATCCGAGGGTACATTTGGTACAGGATGCCACTACATCAAGATCTGAAAAGTGCTAGTTTTTATTGGTTAAAGTGTTTATGTGAGCAGATGCAGCTCAGCTTTGCTTGTGTCAGGTTTAGTATACACAGACTTCTTTTCAGTGCTCAGACATGGATTAAAAGATATTTGAGCTACCCAAACACTTTTGTAACTTTTTGGGCAACACCCAAAGTCAGTCTGGTCTGGATGTTGCTTTCTGTGTTGGGATTTTAAAAGCGCATGAAAGTGATATTTGATACAAGCTATCATTAAAAAGAATTATCCCATGCCGACTTGTGGATGAGTTGCCAGGGATGAGTTGGAACTGGAGGGGTTGGTGTTGACTGAACAGCAGCACTCATTCTTGTCTTTATCTCGCTGGCATTCTTCTGCTTCATTTCAATAGCCATTCTTCACTCAAGAGACCCCTTTGCTGCCGTTCACACTTCTCATGATTTGTATTCAAGTAGCTCGCAAATCTTTTTTACTCTAAGCTGATAGCAATCTGAATCCTCATGCCTGCATGGGAGGTTGCAGGTGTCCTAAAGCAACTAGTAAAGAAAATGCATTATTATTTTTTGCAGAGGGGGATTTTTCTTCTTGTGTTATCAGGTTTTAAAAAACGACGAGGAGGTAAATGGTTAAAGTATGTCTAATATTTAGGGCTACAAGACATGAAATAAATGTGGGATGAGAAACAGTCAGTCTCGAACAGTCGCCAAACCGTGTTTTGAAAAGAATGAATACATTGAAAAACCAAGTGATATAATGCAAAACAAGGCGAAAACTTAAATCACTTTAGCGTCAATAGATGTGCACTAAATCTGAAAAATGTTAACTTTTGAAGTTCTGCCTGATCCTGAATCATCTTCCATTTGCGACAGCCTCACAATTCCAACACATGCATTTGAATGGAGCAGCCTTCAGGGGATTTGATCAAAATTTGAAGTTTATAAAACATGCAAATTCTTCAGAAGGATTCCTTTTGAGGACAACCTCAATGAAATACCCCCCTCTGTAATGAAAGTGATTTGAGGAACGTAATAAATGAAATCCTGCGTGTAACTCAGATGAAATGCAGGGGTTCTGCTTGCTGACAGATAACACAGCAACTGTCTGCGTCTGAATGCTGTTGATAAGAGCATCATACCCATACAGTAGCCTCCCTCTGAGCAGACAATTCCCTGAGTTTGCTCTCAGTCAGGAATCCCGCTGCAGGAAGATCTGAAGACATCACGAGCAAGATTAACCCAACTGCCTTGATAAGACTCAGCATATTCTCATCACTTTCATTTATATTCAGTACGGTGCAATTCATATGACTTCAAAGCTAAATTGTTGCTCATTATAATGTTATTAAGTCGCTGATGTTTTGACATCATATTTAATAAATAATTAACAAGCATCTTATTTATATTCCAATTGAATGTTTAACTTTGTGTTCATTATTGCTGCAGTTCAGACCTGCACTGTGTGGTTTTTAACCAGCAAAAACAGCAGAAAATGGAACAAAATGAAAATGCTTCTCCCACATTTGATGATTTTAGCTTTAAAGCATCAGGTGGAACCAGCAGTTTAGTTTGACTCAACATTTAAAAGCCAGTTGTGTACAAGACTTCTGAGTTGGCTAAATCAGGTCACGCAGCCACAACATAAACGAGCAGCTTTTTATCCCATCTGTTAACAATAGGATTTTGTTTATATGATTCAGTCGTGCCAAGTCTTTCCCGAACTTCCTCATTTTAATAAGCACCTCACGCTTCACAATGCACCATATTTCCCTGCTAAACCCATGTGTCATCAGCTACAAATTCTGGCATGCTTTTATACATCGAAAACACCTCAGAGTCATTTTTGCTGCTAAAACAATATCGCATGCTCACAAATGACCCCCTATAGATGTTTTCACTGTTGTTCACATAGCAACAAACATCACCCTGCCTCTTAAGTATCACTTTTAATGCAGAACGGATGCATAAGCTTAAAAAATCCCCTTTCTTTGCACAAGAGGGAAACAAAGAGTCTGTAATGCAGAATAACTTCCTTTATCTATCCTTGCTCTTATATATCAAAGACATAAAGTATCATTTTGTGCCACATATAGAATACAAAGTTCAGAACGTCCTGTCTGAGAGGAGGGCGTGGAGTTTCATGCTGTCTGGTCCTTTCGTCAGTAGCCTAACTGAAACAGAGCTGTGGTTAGACATGAGAGAATGGATGTTCAAGACAGTGAGGTCTCAAAACTATTTGATAAACATCTCAAGTTATTGGGGATGTGTTAATGTGTTTTCTTTTTTTCTCTGAGGGGGCCGTTTAGCAGCTTCCAGTGAGCAGAGACATAGCAGCAGTTGACAAGTGATAAAATGTGGAGAAAGGTTAGGACAGATTTGAACCTGATGATGAAACCTGTCATCATACGCAGTTATAAAGTGATATGTAGAAAGAAGTGGGAGGTTTAACGGACGTCCTTGTGTAAGGCTGACTAAAAAAGAGAAGTGCACAATATGGCGCTGCTCAGGCAAAATGCCTCTTTAATCCTAAAGTTGCTTTTAATTTGCAAATAACTTTGATGCAGGTGCAACTTTAAGGAATCTATGGTATTTATAAAAACTGCAACTACAGTTTCGTTGTGTTGTTGAACTTTAGTAGTTTAACCAGTAATATTGAGAAAATAAGCATTAATAAAGGCACATGTGAATAACTGCAAGGGGGGAAATCATTACTTTAAAAAATGAATAAAAAAAACCCTCTTAGGAATTAGACCTTTATATTACTTTCTTTATCACTGATTTTGAAGTTGGAATCATCTTTCCATTGTAAAGAATACTTTTTTTTAAGTCCTGAATCCAGGCAGTGATCCGATTCCCCCTTTCATCTAATCACTTGTTTCTTTTTTCCATTTATGAGTTTTCCTGACAATTTCATCAAAAATCCGCCAACAATCTATCCTGCAAGCAGGCAGACAAACCAAGGCTGCTGAAATTTTCATGACAGAGATCAGGTTTAGATCAGTGACACTTTACTTTGCAGCGGGGATGCATGTTATAATAGAAGTTATTCTCAAAAGCACATTTTGGGCAAACTCACTTCCTTCAGTTCCTTATGTATTGCAATGACGTAAGAAACTTATATCTTTTTTTTTCTAGAAGCAACAAGTTTCACAAAGCGCCTGATCTGACACAGACACAGTGTTTGGTTTTTATATACGGTGCTGTTTTTGGAGACGCAGCGCGCGTGCTGCTGCTCCTCCTCCGCGGGGAGGGGTCAGCGCACCGGTCGTAGGCTACTTATGGAGGGTCGCTCACAGCCTTCACTGATCCCTGTTCAACACATGCAAGCACGCGCAAACTGCTCCCTAGCTTATTTGCTCAATCAGTGGCGAACATGGACGAGGTGAGTCTTGTTATTGTGACACCTTTAAGCTGTTTTTACGGAATCCTTCAACAAAAGTTTTGCTTCATTTTTGAGCAAAACAAATTAGATTGGAAGAAAGTTCCAACTTTTCAAAAGTATAGGCTACTTATGGACATTTAGTTTTTCAGTGCATATAAGCTGTTTTATTAATTTCAAATCTTGTTTTTTTTTTTTCTTCTTCCTTACAGTTTGAATTGACAATCGAAAGCATGTTTTTTGACAACAATACAGACAACAGCTCAGAGGAGTCTGGAGACTTTCCAGACCTAACTTATGAAGAACCATGTGGCAGAGGGCTGAGCACAGACTTCAGCAAAATCTTCCTCCCTACGGTTTATGTTATAATATTTATCCTGGGGATAATTGGGAATGGATTGGTCATTGTGGTCATGGGCTACCAGAAGAAGGTCAGAACGATGACGGACAGGTATCGGCTCCATCTCTCTTTGGCTGACCTCTTGTTTGTCCTCACGCTCCCCTTCTGGGCCGTGGATGCAGTGAAAACCTGGGTCTTTGGAAGCTTCCTTTGTGTGTCTGTGCACATGATCTACACGGTGAACTTGTACAGCAGTGTATTGATCCTGGCTTTCATCAGCTTGGACAGATATCTGGCTGTTGTTCGGGCCACTAATAGCCAAGGCACAAGAAAACTGCTGGCAAACAAAGTGATCTATGTGGGTGTGTGGCTGCCTGCTGTCATTCTGACAGTACCTGACATGGTGTTTGCACGGGTACAGAATGTTAAATCCTCAAATTTCCTCTTCTCCCAAGAGAGCGAGGAGACAGCAAAATACCAGACGATCTGCCAGCGTATCTACCCTGCAGAGAATAATCTCATATGGATGGTTATTTTCCGGTTCCAGCACATCCTTGTTGGCTTCATCCTGCCTGGCTTGATCATTCTCATCTGCTACTGCATCATCATTGCCAAACTATCGCAAGGTACCAAGGGCCAGGCACTGAAGAAGAAAGCTCTTAAAACCACAGTCATCCTCATCCTGTGTTTCTTCAGTTGCTGGCTGCCTTACTGCGTTGGCATTTTTTTGGACACCCTGATGATGCTAAATGTGGTCTCATCTCCTTGTGAGCTGCAACAAGCAGTGGAGAAGTGGATTTGTATCACTGAGGCACTGGCCTATTTTCACTGTTGCTTAAATCCCATCCTCTATGCCTTTCTGGGAGCGAAGTTTAAGACTGCAGCCAGGAATACACTGACGAGCAGCAGCAGATCAAGCCTGGCTCTCATGAAAAAGCGAGGGCCGATTTCTTCTGTGTCAACTGAATCGGAGTCCTCGAGTGTTTTGTCAAGCTAACTGAGGCCATATCAGAGACTATAACTTTACACTCAGGACTGAAGGAAAAAAAGAAGCTCTGCGTTCAAGTCAAAGAACTTACTACAGTTTGTAGGCTACATATGTAAATAAATAATTTTTTAACATATTTTTTATTTTTATGGCTTTACTGTTGTGTGTTTTTTGTGAGGATTTTGTAAGTTTATTGTTCTTCAAAGAAAGTTGTGTCCTAAGGCAATTTCTCATTTCCATTCCTTAAGCTTTACAATCAAGACCCCATTATCCCTGTTATTGTCCTAAAGTCTGTCCATCCTTATTCCATTGTGTATAATCTGTCCTTAGTTGTTTTCTGGACTGGTATTTGCTTTTGTAAACCCTGTATATAGCATGTAGCATTTGTGTGTTCACGCTTAAATCATGTGATTATTTGAAGTTGTTATTTATTGCTGTCATTCCCACTGGATCTTTGTAAAATAAGGAAAAGCTGCTTTGTTTTCCACCATTTTAAATGTGTTTTAATGTAAAATAAAAGTTTTTGGATGCTTCTTAAAGATGCAAATGTGGTGTGTTCTTTTTTTCTTCTACCGTTTTTTAACCGTGCCCTCTTCCCCCTAGGGGGTTAGTGGGTCTGTGTGTGTATGTGTGTGTGTGTTGGGTGGTGATGCAGAGGTGGGGGTGGGGAGTCTTTCTCCAACAAATGTCACCACCTGAACTGGCTGAAAAGCAGGAGGATTGAGCAGACAGGCCCTGTAATTGCTGGAACATCTGTGCATGTTACATCTTAAGCAGCCATGGCACAAAAGGTAAAGCCTTCACTTATAATTAGCACCCATATGTCTCCCTAACAAAGAAATTAGCATGTTGAGTTCTGCCTTGAATTATTTTCTTTCTTTCCAGTTTGTAAGATATACTGCCTTTATTATATTTGGCTTGTAAACAAGCAATTTACCCATTCACCTAACAGAATGGGTCAGGGGGTCAGTTCAGCCATTAACTAAATCACAAAACCTAAATCTAGAACCACGGTTAAATAGCCTGGAGATGTAAATAGGCAGCCATTGACTTTCATGAGGATTTATGCCACTTGTCAGTTGTAATGATTCCCTTAGAACAAGATAGTGAAGAGGTAAGACATAAAAATGACACATTTTGAACAAGTACCCACATTAATCATCATGTTATCTGATTATCTAAGAAATATGTGGTATCTGGGTTACAGAATAATGTTTAAATTGGAGACCAAAGGAAGGAGACAATAACAGATGTGAAAGAGACTGAAGCTTTCAAACAATCTCTTTATAATGCAGCACAGACACTCATTCCAAACTCCAGTGGAGATGCATTTCCATGTCGTTAAAGGAAAAGAGGGAAAAAGGTGAAAAGTGCTCTGATTAAAGGCCATTTAGGGGTACTGGTCTCTCACAGTGAAGCAGGATAAGTTAGAGGCCCCCTTTTCAGTTGAAAATGCACCCAAATGATCCTAAATTAGCATAACTGCCTGGCTTCTTCCGTTTGCAAAGAGCAAAATCTCAAGTCTCCAGATTTTTTTGTCTTTTTTATGTGCCAGATAGAATATAGCTGCTTGAACACTGCTGAATTCAGCTATTAGAAAGCAAGGCAAGTTTATTTGTATAGCACTTTTCATGCACAGGGCAATTCAAAGTGCTTTACATGGAAACAGTAAAAGCATTACAGATATAGAAAATAATTAAAAACAGCCAAAATCACATTAAAAACATAAATTTAATAAAAGTAATAAAAGTCATAATCAGATAAAGTTACAGATGTCATTCATAGACGCATGAAAAACTAAATGTTGTTA
>JBAMIG010000013.1:17952363-17965789 GCA_037177335.1 Kiunga ballochi | reverse complement strand
AATAAAAGTAATAAAAGTCATAATCAGATAAAGTTACAGATGTCATTCATAGACGCATGAAAAACTAAATGTTGTTAACCTGGAAAAGGTTCTGCTGAGGAAAGACAAATTTGTGTTTAAAAGTCTTTTCAGTGGGTTTCACCATCCACACACCATACTCTATCATGAGAAAATGAACATTGCACATGGACGATGTTTTTCCAAACTGACTCAAATGCCCAGTGAACTGAATAAATCGTAAATGCTGCGAAATAGGAATTTGCTCTTGGACAGCAGAAGGTCCCCTTTCATCCATTTTTAAAATCTTTATTCTCTCTGTGAGGAGGAAAAACTGTACTGCAGCTCACATTTCCAATGCTGCATCCTCTGTGCTCTCAGGAAGTTTTATTTATTTATAAAATAATCCTCTTTAATTTAATTTGCACTTTGGTGACTACCTAACTCAACAAAAGTACAGAATTTTATATACATTTGATGCATTAGCTCTAAAAAAGCACATGCCTGGGATTCTTAAGCAGAGTTTCCTGGGTTAAAGGATAAACTTTAGAGATAAGCAGGTAATTGTTCCTATTTGTAATTCATTAGTGGGCATTCAGCCTTTACGTTCACGCTCCACTAAAGGTTATACTGTTTTAGTTGGAAAGTGAGTAACAGGAAGGCTGTTTCCTGCATCAGGAGCTGTAGCTAACAGCATTTGAAAAAGCTTTGACACCCCCACTGTAGTCAAACCCCCATTACTTGCTGTTCCTGACCATTTCTGCAAAGGTCATTGGACACCTGAATGCACTTAACGCACTCAACCAAAGGTGTAAAAGTTATGTTACACCTTTAGTGTTTATGTGGATAAAAATAGTTGCAACCATTATTTATATGTTTCCCATCGGTTTGCTACATTTATTGTTTCTGAGTATTAAAATAAATATAGTGATTTCAGTGAGTTCACAGGGCAACAATTTTCAATACAAAAATTCTTTAGATCCTTAGAAAAAAAGATCCATAAACTCATAACCTTCACTTGATTTTGAAGGGTGATGTGTGTGTTGTCACAGTGTGTGTGTTTCTATACTGGCTTTAAATGTCATGCCAGAAATTAAATTGTGAAATAATTTAGGAATTTCCAAAAGACATTAGGCAAAAATTCAACAAAACCAATTATGTGAAACACCATCCAAAAGAAGATTTCAAACCCACAGGCTGTATGCAGGCTTAAAAGTTCTGTTTTGATTAAACCACCTGAGACGGACTTTAGAATAATCAGAAATACAGACTGCTTGGTGTGTATGGATAGTAGAAATGTTGCTATCGAAGACATGAAACAGAGAACACATACAAGCAAAGTCTCGTAAACTTAATTGATACAAATACACTATATTTGATTAGAGACAAGTACTTTTTATTTGAAGAATAAGACATAATAACGTGTTAGATCAAACCTAATTATCTGAAAAATAAGCAAGTTCCAAGGCTTTTTGAACAAAAAAGTGTATCTTCCTAAAGATAATCATTAGTTTCCATTTAATAATAAAAAATGACATTCTTATTTCCATGTGTTCTGAAAATGTCACACACAAAGTCCCAGTTTCTTAAAAGCATATTGTCCCAATAGATTATTCTTAAAATAAAGCCATTTCCATTATTTTGTGTACAGCATCGTAACCTATTTAGTCTACTCTATCAATCAAGCGGATAAATATAATTCAGCCGGAACTACATTCTGAAGTTCGTTTCTAGCCGGACTGACAAGCATCCGGTATTTCGACCTTCGTCAAAACAGGTCCTTCCTTCCTGTGCATGTCCATGCCGTGAACAGCTGATGCAGTGCTTCTTATTAGCAAACAGTTGAAAAATATATTTTTCTTGTTTTTCAAGAATCTAGCTCAACATGACGAAAGAGGAAGACCAGGGGTAAGAACTGTGTCTACCGTGACTTAGGTCCTATTGCCTCATCGGAGTTTTAAATTCTGTTGTGTGCTAGCATGGCTAGCTGCTAGCGTACATTGCTATAGTCTGCAGAAAATTGCATCATCTGACAGTTGAAATGAAGATCATATAAAGTTATGCTTGATAAAATAAAGTTTGAATTGATAATACAACAGTAAAGTTAAGTTGATATGTATTAGGATGAGCATGTGAGTTTTGTTTTTGCAAATCTTTTGTCACTTTCTATTAGTTTTACTTTACATCATGAGCCACATTCACAGTTCAGTTTGGAGTCAGACAAGACGTCTGGTTTGGTGTGTCAGATTTTTAAATGATTTTTAAAGCTTCAGTTCACAGTAAATGTTCAAGAAGGAAAATAAATAAAACCTTGCCAACTAAATGTTGGCCTGACAAGCAAATAACAGAACTGAAACTGTTGCTGTTTTTGTTTTTACTGCCAGTATGTGTCACCACAAAGACCAACAATACAAAGACCTACAATAAAATACAAAAGGTTTTTAATACCCCAAAAAACACAAAAGAAACTATCATATGAAGCTGTGCAAATTGTAATTAACCTACCCTTCAAAAAATGAAACCATGTTATCAGTAGATATCATGTTTCATATGTCAATATAAAGCTGGTTTATTGCACTGTAGTGCACCACAGTGTGAAACACACAATTGTACCATTTTATTTTATGTTAATCAGTTCTCAGCTTTTTATTGTACTGCATATAACTGTATTGTACTGCGATAACTTTGCACTGTAACCATATACCAGTAATGTCCTTGAAAGTGCAATAAGCTGTATTCAGAAATGGTAGCATTGGAGCTGTTGACTGCCTATCAATATAGTTAATATAGTTAAATAACCTTTTTGAGTATAAATAAATAAAATAAATTTTTATAATATTTTTCCCAAGTTTTCAGGTGCTCTGAAGTCATGCAGGGATTGCTGTCAGTGGGAACAACAGTGTCAGTGTCATTTTTGCTTGTAGAGGAAGTACAATCGTGGTCTGAAGTCTTCCCTTGGCAGTCATAATATGTTTTGATTTAAGCTTTTGTTTAGGCTTTATTGCTATTCATAGTTGGCCTTTGGATCTTGTTATTTCCTGTGACTATATGGGGGCAGCTCCCACAGTCCTCATTGGCTTCCTTCAGGTCACGGCACCTGTTGTTTTCCAGAAAGTAAACTGCTCACTCATTCACCTGCAGTCCAGCACACAGCTGTAGCCGTTAATAGCAAAGCACAAAGTTCTGACTGTTTATGATGATCAGTTTTAATCCCTGCTGGTTTACTGCTACTTCATCATTTGCCACCTTTTAGTTTGTGACCAAACGTATAAAGTTTATAACCTTTGATTAAATGTGGGTCAGCACTGACCAATGCATCAATAACTTAGTAGACAGTATTTTTTTTATGATCTGAATTTGAAATCAGGATTTGGTAGCTAAAATACAAACAAGGTTACTATAGCTCTTTTTGACTATGCAGCCAAAAGACTTTGTATTTACCCATCAACCTATCGCAGCCACGTTTATCAACAAATATCACACACTTATCAGCCGTTTAATGTAGCAAATGAAGATATCTTAACTTCTAGATAAAATAAACGTTATCATAATTGGATGATTTGCATTCTTTACTAAATAAGCCCCTGCATTAGAAAGTGCTGCTCAGTTTACTGAGACATTGTGTTTATCTAGCTAATCTTGCTATCTTATTCTTCATGTTGAGCTGCTCATGAAACTCTCTCCCATTCATTCTTCCAGGCTGAAAGCGCTTTGTTTGAAAGAACAATGGGATTAAAGTTTGCTCAGACTTAAAAGCTGGAGGTGGCGATGGCTCAGAATTAATTTTCCCAGGCGGTCAGCTCCTTCCTTATGGGATGCAAAAGAAATGGAGGCTGGAAGCTGACTTTCATGTTTATGTTATGTTTTTCTTCCTGTTTCAGGGCGACAGAGGAGGAGCAGCAGGCTCAGTCAAAGAAAGCAATGAAGAAACAGCAGAAGGAAGCAGAGAAAGCTGCAAAGAAGGCTGAGAAACAGGCCAAACTGGTCAGTTTCTTTTTTGGTCTTTTTTTTTTTTGTTTTGATGTCTCACATCCGCCACTTTTTTTTACAGCTGGTAAGACTGTGACATGCTGCTCTGATGGGCATTGTTGGTCCAGTAGGGTTGGTTAACCGACAGGGGGGCAACAGTGTCCATTGTTTAGGTATTCCTGCCTTTTTGGCTGTGTTTATGTTGACCCACACAAAGTGCTATTTTCTTCTTGGCTGGGAGTGCATGCAGTTAACATGACGTTATAGCAATCACACACATGGTAAAGGTCACATTCATGAAGACCATTTTCTATTTCAAGGGTCTTGCAGACATTTACTGAAGAACTGAAACATTTTTTAGTAAAAAGATTTGAATTGCTTTTGAGTGAGTTCCCCATCATCTCGGTGTGAGAGAACTTATCTGCTACAAACAGATTAAGACAGATTAGTTTGTTTTATCAGACCCAACAAAGTTTAGCTTCTTTCACATTGATGAATGAAGTCGTGTGTTTCATCTAAATTCACAGGACTTAATAAATATATGATGTAATTTTGGGATGCATCTATCTTGTACTTTTTCTGCAGATGAAGGTTTTATGACCACATGTTCTTTATCCAATCAGATACCACCAACACTGGATTTATTTTACACAGTTAAATTCTAATATATGTAACATGCATTGTATTAGTATTACAACCATATAAGGACATGCCTGACAGTCTTTGCAGAAAATAACCTTCTTAAAAGAACACAAAAGTTTTAAAGTAATGCTTTTAGCAGAGACAACTTTGTATATACATAACTGTCCACAAATGTATACAATTTCACACTGTATCCTATACACATTTATGATAATATTAAGCATTTTACAACATGCACCATATTGTAGTTTTGCCATAACTCTCATTTCTTGCTGCGAGGTCTCTTACCTGGAGCTGGGAACAGTCTATTATGGCCTGCTCCCAGCTCCTCTCGCTCATCCACACAACCTGTGATAATATCTTGCGCTAGCTAGCAACATGCTCACTTTCTGGGGGAGGTGGACGGCTAAAGTTTTCAGGGAGCGGGGGGGAGTCTCCACCGTGCTGCGTCGGAGCGGCGCGGTCAGGCGTTTGTTTTGTCTGCCAAACCTTTCTTTTCAAAGGAATAAAGCTACAAAAAACGGATTGTTTTAACGCTAATACAAGGTCAAAAGCTAATTTAAGTCTATTTTGCATAATATAGGCCTTTGAACCTAATTAATTAACATTTTCCTCAGTTCTAAAATTTTCTTCCAGCTTCTGGTTTTTAAATCAACAACAAAAAAGTCAGAAGCATAAAATAAATGTAAAATCTGTCATTCTTATCTTTTGTTCTAATAACGTTCTTTTTGTAAGACAGGTCGCTTGTTACCTGCTGAACATGTTTCTGCTACTTCCTGTTAATCTGTCATTGTTTTCATTACATGCACTTTAACACCAAATGGTTTGAAAAGTCACGTCAGATGATGTGAGGAAATTTAGGTTCTGATTTTGAGTTTGTCGCCTCTGTCCAGTCAGAACTTATTAACAAATTAGTAAAAAAATAAAAAGTTTCTTGTCTTTTTTTTTTATCTGAAGGCTCCAGACGACGATTTAGTTGCTGTTTTGTTTGAACATGTTTTTCGTGACCCGGTGCTTCAGCACAACTTGGAAATATGTCACCCACTTGTGTCTATCCATTAATGTTTCTTTTTATTCATACATCCACTGGAACAGCAGGATGGCACACGAGGAAGATGAAAGGAATCATATGTGACAGAGTGCAAAGCTAACATGAGGCTTTTAGCGTGACTACACAGCAGGGTCGCACCAGCTTTCACATCTGCCTGATCCTGCTGTCGCTCCAAAGGACTAGATCATAAAATGCTCAGACTTTATGTGGTAAAGCGATTTGCAAACTATTGCCAAAAATATAATGTATCATTTTCTACAGCCCAACATTTGCTGGGAAAACTGTGTGGTGACACAAAGCTATGCAGGGTTGGATCAAATAAATAGCTGCACATCTGTTTGTTGCATTTTAAATGATGAATGTCCTAATCGGTGTAGACACATTGAAATGAAAACGTAATGGGGTTTGTCCTCTGTATGGGTTTGTCATACTGCATTGCAAAGGTAGAAACAGTCTGTAGATAAGTGACAAAAACACCAACTTGCTGTTTTATTTTGTTTTAATCACAAGGTTATATTATCCTCTTGTTCTTATTTCTGATCATTTCCTTAATATTGATGCTGCTCTGTCATGTGTTTTATGCTAAAATCTCAGTTTGGTGTCTTTGAATTGTCCCCTTACTGTCCCTTTATTGCAGAAGTGTCTGCAAAAGATCTGTCAAGATGGAAAAAGATGAAAGTGGTTTTTAGAAGGTGATTTAAGTGGTGCTCCCAAGTTTCATGTGAAAGTAAATTTAAAGGGGTAAATTAGTTGTTGTTTTTTTAATCCAGTGTGTTTTTTTTTTTTCTTATTTTTTTTTATTGAAGGCTGGAGATAAAAAATACCTGCAGCAGAGACACTGCATGTGAAGTGCACGGATGTCCTTTTTGTTAACTATGAATCAATAAAACCTGCTTCTATGTACATTTATGATTTGCATGTGATCCTTCTGCTTATTTGAATCCTTTAGAAAAAGAAATGACTGACAAATTGAAATATTTTTGTTCATTATGTTGCCTTTATTCATATCTGTAACACATTTAGCTTCCTGTATTTATAAGTTAATTTATGCTAAAAAGTGTTTTTTTATATGTAGAAGAAATAATATTCATTAGCCTTTGCTAACATTAGCCAGCTGACATCACATGCAACATACTCTCCTTATTTACTCTTTATATTCTTCTCTTTCACATTATGTTTTTACAAGTAGCTCCTATAGAAAGTTGTTCCTGTTTAGCCTTACATAAGGTGTGGCTAATGCCCTAAATCCATTTTCCTTGAAGATCCCTCAGATTTTACTTCCTCTAACCTTCAAAATGTAATCCCTTTCTCTACCTACTACTACCTTTCTACACAAATCCACTGCTGCATTTCCTCATCAAAGAACATCATATTAACTTTTTCTAAATGTTGTTGAAGCTTTTTTTAGTTTCTTCTTAAATTTGTTTCAGATTTTAATTCGGAAATCCGGAAGAGAGACATTATTTTTGGTAGAGGAGGGGAAAAGTTGCGTGGTACTATATGAGAGGGAAAAAAAAAAGAGTACGATGAGATATCGGTGCTTTTTCAGCCCAAGTTGATTCCCTGACAGCTTTGTGTGCTGGCATGTTGTCCTGACAGGATGAAACCATTCTTATTTCTGACAGATCGCAAAGTCGCTGCAACCTGTAAGAAGGAATTAAATATTTTCCCTGGGCATTTTCTACACAATCTGTACAATTTTTAGGAAATACGTTTTTAGAAAAGGTTGTAAGTTTGACACTGCAGTGCTGTCATCATGCAGGTGGCTTTGAGATGTGAATGCTGCATACTTTCTTTCAGGTGAATTCAACCAGTCAAAATGCTTTCAGAGAGGAAGTAGGTGCTGTCACTGTCGGCTCCACTGACTGCTGACATCAGTGTGGCGTAGCATACATTGCCTCAGGGAAGACCTGAAAGCTGAGTTGAATGTTTATTGAGTGTTTTTAGCTTCCGCTCTGCTTTTATCCTGCAAACACTTGTCGCTCTTTCGGGACCCGTGCGGGTCGTTCGCTTTATGGCTATAGCAGGACTATATTTACTTGATCATAAGTTCCCATATCATCCATCATGTGACTGGTTTATCATATCAAGGATGGGTGATTCCAATTCACTCCACTGCCACCAGCTATTTCTGCTCACCAATATCAATTTGCATAGAAAATGGAACCGTAGCATCGCCCAGACTTGATCTCGTCGGACTCTGGAAGTCATTTAACCTACAAGTCAGTGCAGAGATAAAGAATATCTGTCCAATTACACAGTTTTCTATTTCATAGCAATATCTCCGGCTGCCATTACTCATTGTCTGTGATGCATTGGAGTAATGTGCACAAGGGCTGTGCATTCCAGGGATCTGAGACTTGGCTCTTGGACTGAACTATGATTTATTATTTTTATTCAAATCCCTCGTGGCATAAGATAAAAACACAATTTGTAAGCCTGTTGTAGCAAAACGCCCCTCCATTTGAAACGGAGTGTTTTTGAAGCATTTATTTGCTGCTGAATGTAATAGCCAAATAACAAGGAGACTGTTTGCAGCTAACTTTAACAATTTCCTCCTTTTTTTTGTGTGTTTTCAGGCTGCTGAGCAACAAAATGCAGAAGAAGATGTAAGTATCCCTAACAGACCTCTCCCCTCATTCTATAAGACCAGCTCCCTGCTTCTGTGTCCCACTGTTGATATCATTTAAAGGCAAAATTCCTGCTTGCCCGACTCGGTGATCTGCGTTACAGTTTTTAAGATGGAGATAAGCTCTGTTTGTTTTCTCACATGTACCAGACAGACAGACGTCAGATATTTGTGAAATCAGTGCAGCAGAACTGTCTCCAATGCGTATACACTAATAGGTGCGATGTGCTTTTATCTGTTTTTGAAGGACTTTGCCAAGGACCGATACGGGGTTTCAGCTATGGTTCAGTCCCAACAAAAGCTTGGTTAGTATGGAAGTTATCACTCACAAACTCACTTATCTCTAGGAAAATAACAGAAGGGGTATTAAATTTGATGACTTTTAAATCTGCAAGTGAAGAAACAAGTAATAAAATGGATCTTTTTTATTATTTATACATTTTTTTTCAGAAAAAAACAAATCACCAAAGTAAAGGAAGGCTGTATCTCAGACATAGTTTATCATTCTCTGCCACAAAGTATGAAAACCAGATGAACAGAGTGAGATAATACAGCACATGTAGTAAACACAAAGGCATGGATAAAATGAAAACATATTTCTTTAACCCTTTATTTTGTTTATCCAAGTTGAATGTGGTCTTTTGCTTATCTGCATGCTGCAGTGTTCTTTTTCCTGTCAGTCATGTGATGCTTAGAAGTAGACATCTTTGCTGAAACTTAATGGTTTTTTCAATTATGTGAGACGAGCTGCAGAAACAAAAACACAAGACATTAACAACTTTTCTGAAGTCGCACACGTTAACGCTTCACACATAGATGCGAGTGCTTTTTACCACTATGCAACATGTTTTAGTGGAATAAGATAAGATATCCTGAAGCAGAAAGTACATTACTAGTGTATCTGTCCGCATGATAGATGATACATATCACCAGAGATGCTTTTGATTTTGCCATATTTCAGCCATTATCTGTCAAACTGAGAGCGTGTGGAAAGTAAAGCAGCAGAAAGACCCGTTGACGTCGTCCATCTGTCTAGGTGCTTTTTCGGCTCCTGTGGCAGCAGACAAAGCAGGGCCTCCCTCACCTGAATGCCAGGCTCAGCCACAGGGACTGGAGTTGAGGGGAGGAGGGGGGGGAATAATGGGTTGAACGGTGAGGTCTTTCATGTGGGTTGATAGAGAGTTCCCAGCCAAATGGGGCAGGCTCTGTTTTATCTGGTGTAGCCTCGTTGTCTGCCTCCACTGGCCTCCAATAATAGGGAGTAAGCATGCCTCAGAGTGATACAGGTGAAACTAAAGTCAATTTGTCAAAAGAGCCAAAGAGAAAAGCTGAGCGTCAGACAGCTTTCAGCAGGCCTCCTAGTGTGTCTTATTTATTAGTCTTGCCTGTAATTTGAGCATTTTATTGTGCTCTCTTCTATGTGTGCACATGCATGCTCGTCCTCGATCCTTTCTGCCTTTAGGAGTTGGGTAGGGTAGATGAGGAGTAATAAAACAGTTTTTTTTGTGTGTGTGTCTCTGTGAGCCAGACAGGGTGTTGGTGCGCATCCAAGACCTCACTCCTACGAAAGCTGATCAGCTCATCTGGTTGCGTGCTCGAGTCCACACCAGCCGAGCCAAAGGTGGGATCAACACACACTCCTTCCCCCCAATGCCCTTTTTGGTTTTCTGTTATATGGAAGATGCAAACGGTCAAGATGAGATGCTCTGTGTTAATCCTCTGTGTGCTGCAGCACTCAAAAGCATCTGCCCCGGAGCCATTTCTCTACAATCCTCCTTTTACTCCAAAATCAAACGGCACTGCCAGCCAACTTTAGGTCTGTCTTGATGGATTTCTTCTAACTTCAGTGCGTGGCATCATTCTCTTTAGACCTGTAAAGGAAAAGGATGGCTTTGATCATAGCATTGTATGTCAGTGTGCACCAAGCTAACTCGGGGTAAATATAATGTAACTTAACTCCCTTTTTAGGATTGTACAAACTTGCAAAGCCATTTTTTTTAGTGTTTTCTTGTCAAGTAGTTTGACATCCTGGGGCTATTCAAGATATCGTTGCCAGATTAGTATGTTGCTGCCAACTGGAAGATCAGATAACCTGTTCTTTCTCAACACATCTCTATTTGAATACAATGAGCCCACTAAACTTCACCTGGGTTTTACACCTCTCCTAAAACTCAACCTGTTACAGTGTTCTTTGTTTTTTTCCCCATTTATTTATGTCTTTTTTTGTCCTGCGGTGGTAAAACTGTGATTACGAATAAACAGCGGCCCTAATGATGATGGCCTTTTTTCCGTTTCCTTTCTAAGATAACTTCCAGTGTCAAGAGTCACTTCCCATCCACTTGTGTTTTCATTCTCCGTGCTTGCTGTAGGATGTCCGCGTGAGCACAACAACATCCTGATTTAGTGTGGGATGAGCTGCTTCTGTTGGTGGGATTTGGGCATTGCTATAATCCCCACCACCTTTCTCCTTCTCACAGGCTTCAAAGTGTTTGGGTGGTCCCATTATCTGCAAGCCAACAAAAGTTTTGGTTCAGTTGCTTGTTTACACTGTTTGTAGGTGTGTGTTTGTGTGTGCATGTTTGCAAGGAAGGTAGCAATCACACTTTCTCCACACAGAGCTCTTCAAAGACAAGCCTCTGTTCACAAATGTCTGACACCCTACCTGATCCCGGCAGCTGCAGGACACCTTCCTCATCTACAGTTTAAACACTGATCAAAACGACTCTGCTTCAAGCAAACTGCCCAGGGTCTCTCCATGACACACCAGTTAAGCCTCCGCTATCTATTGTTGCTTCATTTCCAGGGAAGCAGTGCTTCTTGGTCCTGCGTCAGCAGCAGTTTAACGTGCAAGCTCTGGTCGCAGTGGGAGATCGTGCCAGCAAGCAGATGGTCAAGTTTGCTGCAAAGTGAGTACCCAGACTGTTTTTCCTGTCAGACGCAGCAAAAACAATGGTGGGAAAACCCTGGGCCCTGATCGTCCACTGATCCATTTTCACACATTCAGAGTGAGGGGGGAAGGGTGGGCACATCAGTCATTTTTCACTTGACAGAGCTGGCTTTTAACTGGGCGGTGTACAAGCGTGTTTTAATGGAGCACTTCCTGTCAAGATGGCAGATACAGCAGCTTGGATCAGAGGAGTAAGGCATGCTTAAGGGCCAAGCATCATTAGTCATGTTAGCAGCTCGGCCGTTACTGATAGAATATGAATGAACACCGCTTTCAGAGGATATGTACTGTATTGAAAGATATGAAGAGAGGATGACTTTAAATAATGCTGCCTCAGGCTAACAGTGGGGGGAGGGAGGGGGGTGTCACAAGGGGTCTTATTTAAAAAATGTGGTTATGATGCAAAGCATGTAATTGACTCAAATATGCAGAATATTGATTTCAAAACAAGAATTTTGTTTTGTAATACGCCCAGTATTTAGTGAATGTAAGAGACTTTAATGTTGCTTAAGAGGCTTTTCTAAAGGTGTTGTCAAATTAGGCAAAGCGTAATCTTCCACAGCAGAAAAGCAGTTGTTACTTAATATAATGTGATAATTGCTGTTTGAAATGTACTAAACAAACATGCTAATGAGTAGGCATGCTAATGCCGAGCTCCAGATTTGTATGTTGTCCCATGGTGTCAGAGGATTGTGAAAGGTTGCTGGAAAATGATTTGACTTGACTGGCAGAGAGATTTCTGGGCTCCTTCGCTGTAGTTTGGTAGACTGAAACTTTCTCTGGTCTGTACTTCTCTCTGCTTTTAATGTACCATGACATTGTTACAGAATACCTCGTACAGTGGACTACAAAATATTTAATTTGAAGGGGATAATTTGTTCATGTTTACCATTTTATTTATGAAATGTATACAAAATGAATGTATCAAGGCTTTGATTCTTTCAAGTGTAAATATATACTGATTTATTTTGTTAACAGTAGCTTTTATAAGCAACTGTTTAATATTAAATATAAACTGAAAAAGGACATTTTACAGTTTGCTTACTTTTTTTTTTAAGACAAATGACACTAAAATGAACCTGCAGTAAATAGTGGCACTTTGATGGTGCAGCATGCGTGGTTTCCACTCACACTGTGTTACTAATAGTAACATATTATGTGACAGAAGATCGAAGGAGTTTGATGAATTATAAAGTATGTAAATATCATGTTTGGATTCAGATAAAGCAGCAATGTTGACTGAAATACTTCACAGTTCAGATGGACAGAGATCTTGTATATATTCTGCAATGGCCAATACAGCAGCTACTGTATTTATTTTATTATGACCATTTTTACTTTCTTTTACTAAATACATTGAACCGTTGATAAATAGTTTATTTTTTATTTAAACTTGCAAGGCTGAACTTTATTTTATGATTGTAACTGTGTAAATGTGTTATGTAACCTAACTGTAAAATGTTACACATGACATGTTTCACAGCTTGTGTGTGTCAGCTTGACATCAATTTATGCTCTTGTGACACAAGGCTTCTGCAAGTAGTTATTTGCATAACATGGTTGCAGTATGCAGAGGTTTTTATAAAACCAAATACAAATGTTTTTTTTTTTTTACTTGTTGCTGAGCCACATGTATTTCAGTCAGAGCAAACCGTGACCTGAACAGCCTGACCTGATACATCTGTCACACTGTACCACAGTACCACTATGGAGACCTAGCTTTCCATGCTGTTTTTTTTAGACATCATCTGTATCAATATGTTGCATAACTTTTGTTTTGTTTCATGTTCCTCAATTCTTCCATCTGCTTCTGCAATCTCACATCAGCGCACTTACAGTGCATTGCAAAACTAGCACAACAGAGCAAGGAAACTTGATGACACAGTTGCCATGACAACATTGTTTTCCATCAAAAGACAACCGCAGAAGTCCAGAAGTTTACCAAAAGAGTTTTAAACACAGTTACCACCAAATGTTCTGTGTTGTTTATATTTATCAGCATGTGCAGATGGTGCGTTCAGTTCCTGTGGCTTTTTGTTCCACTTTTACATGTATGTGATTATAATGCAGAGGTGTATAGTCCTGGTCCAGAAAGTAAAACTCCTGTTCAGCATCTGTTCCAACCAGTCATCAAACCAGCTGAATTCAATGAGTACAGTTAATCTGCCAGATAAACCAGTCTGCTGGTGAA
>JBAMIG010000013.1:17933863-17943971 GCA_037177335.1 Kiunga ballochi | reverse complement strand
GTGTTGTCAGATTTGAAACGAACATGCGGCGCTCTCGTTTCCTCTCTTCTGAACCAATGATCGAGCCTTTGGTTCAGTTTAAAACTACCGCTCTTTTCCTTTTGGCGGTATCTGTAAAAAAACATTTTGTACTTTTTGCTAAACCACATCTTCCTGCGTGTCAACACCCTCAGCACAGTTTGTGCAATGTGTGAACCCCCGCCCAGCTCTGGTTCATAAAAGAAAATCAGATAATGCCTCATGACGTCTGTGTGAATTAAGTTACACACGTTATATAATTCTGATTTAACATGCTAAAAAAAAAAACAGATTGTAAACATTTTATTTCCAGCATTTAGGAAACATCTAGGTGATGTGCAACATCATCATCATCATGACCGGTCTTTACAGATTATGATCATTTTGTGCTTTGAAGTAGTAAAACTTTATTCCTTCAAACTGTTCTTTTTCCTCTTCTTCCAGCGGCGAGTGAAGGTGGCGCAAACGTCTTCACCGTGTCTTACTTTAAAACCAGCGCCTACCTGGCCCAGTCCCCTCAGCTTTACAAGCAGATGTGCATCTGCGCTGACTTTGACAAGGTCTTCTGTGTGGGTCCAGGTAAGCCCGCCTCCCATCTGTCACACCTCATACTGGTGGAAAAAAAAGCCCCAGCCAAATGAGCACAGAGAGCATCATGAACAGTGTAGACCCGATTGACCGAGATGACGCATTTTAAACGCCTCTAAATGTGTTTAGGGTTTTTCTTAAAGGTTAACAGAGCTCCCTCTGCTTTTACTGTGACCAGACCGTGGCTTGTTAGCGACACAGTGGGAGTTGTAAAAGCTTTTATACACTGAATTAAGTTAAGCTCCTGATCTACAGCTAAGCAAACACTGCCACCATCTGATTAGTTAAGCAAACACTTTAAAGCTTTGTATTCTTAAAGAAATGACCCTTATTAAACTGCCATGTGTCTTATTTATAGGTTTTGTAGGATTATCATAAGATTGACTGTCTGACTGGGCAGAGGCATTTCATCTTCCTTCTGTGTAGCAATAATAGAGAAATCAAAGGGCTTCAGGTTATTATACCTTTTCAGGAACTGTTATACTTTAGTTACATTCACACTGATTCAGCAGTAAGGAGAACTGGGATCACCAGCAGCCACAAGGTCAGCCGGGTTTATATTTAGCCTCCAAATCTATGATGCTGCTGTCTGAATGGAGCTGAATAATTTCACAAGGCAACAAACGGACGTGAATGTCGGCACATATGGTTTTTTAGGTGTGCTTGAATCCAATGCGACAGGTTTTTGACCTATATTTTGCATGCATCTGTACAAATGTGTAAATATAAATATATATACCCTTTTAAATAATGAAATTGACATCTTGATACCAGTTCAGTCTCTGGAAGAATGAACTGGTTTGGGTCAGGACACTGTATTGCACCATCCTCCTGAATCTCTTTGGCTACTTTTTTTTTTTAACCTTTTTCTTGTGACACTATTAAATCTGCTTCCTCTCAGTTTTCAGGGCAGAGGACTCCAACACCCACCGTCACCTGACTGAGTTTGTCGGGCTGGATATCGAAATGGCCTTCAACTACCACTACCACGAAGTGATAGACTCCATCACTGACACCATGGTGCAGATTTTCAAGGGCTTGAGAGACAAGTAAGATGCAAAAAGGATTGCTTTCATATTTTCAGGAGATTTTTTGGTGTAAAACATCTTTTAGTCAAGGTAATAAATGTTCTGAGAACTGACCAAAATGACGTCACTTTTCTGTCCTACAGTCTGAAATAAGACGTCTTGATTCAAACAAACAGCCCAAAAGGATCATATAGTTTTGCCTGCAGCATTTCTCTTGAAGTGTTCTGGTAAAAGAAGTGGTTGTTTCTCCAGGTCTTGTTCAGGTGAATGGTCTGTAAGAAAACCGTTTGATGGGACTTTATTGCCTCCTCGTGGTGTAAACCGGTACTGCATGCGTACAGCTTTTTGAAGCAGTTGGGTAAAGATCTTTATAAAAGGGGACCTGGAAGCTGATCCTTATGATACTTTTTAGCTCGGTGATAAAATAAGAAGGGGCTTTGCACTGGAGTCATAAGTGCAACTCAGACTTCATGAATAAAGACATTTAACAAAAGCCAATTATGTCATGGAAGTGAAATTGGATCATTCCATTGTAAGCTGTTAAATACCAGCTATCTAAAACCAGCTTTGTCTCTAATATTGTCCCTTTTGACAGCTAGTTTCAGCTTGTGACCTCTGTTCCTCTTTCACACCATAGCTTCACTGTTTTGTTCTCATGACTTTCCAGACAGTTGGTTCCCTTTGACGCATTAAATTATTTTGAGTGTGTTGTTGTGCGTTTCGGCACTACAAGCACATATGACTCAGTCTGTTTTCCTCTGTCCCTGTTCCTTTTGAAACAAAAAACAAAGATATGATGCAGGTGCTACACCAGAATTACAGTTTTAGTCATGTAAACAATGACTTTTGTGTATTTAAGCTTTTATCCTTGTACTCCCACTGTCATGTTTGTTTATTTCAAAGTAATATATATATATATATATATATATATATATATGTGTGTGTGTGTGTCTGTGTCTCTCTGAGTGGATAGGAATTGGAAAAACTTTTAACAGAAGGTTGCAGTGTGTGTATCAGTGTGTGTGTGAGGGAGAACTTGCATCACAAAAACATAAATCTGTGCATTTCAAGTTTGAAACTAGTTTCAAGGTTGTTGTATTGTTAGATTAATGGTTGAGCTAATCTGCTGCATTCAGTTCATGTCTTCTAAAATAAACACATCTCTGTGTGTGTGTGTGCGTGTGTGTGTTTCTGCTCTAGCTTTCAGACAGAGATCCAGACGGTGAACAAGCAGTTCCCAAGCGAGCCCTTCAAATTCCTGGAGCCCACTCTGAGACTAGAGTACACCGAGGGGGTGGCCATGCTGCGAGAGGCCGGGGTAGAGATGGGTGATGAAGATGACCTTAGGTCAGAAACGCCACATACCCTGCAGCCAATGCGTCTCGTCAGATGCTTGACTTGATTAAAACAGAAGTCTCTTGCATAAGTTGCAAGAGAGGTTGCGAAACCTCACTTCTGTAGCTCATTTTAATAGTGTTTGGGATCAAAGTGTTATTTCTGAACTGCTTTAAGCTCATTCAGTTCAATAATAAAGATGTTGATGCAAATATTGTAGAATATAAAATGGTACTAATTATCATATGTGTTAAATTTAGTAATCATAAATTCCTTGTTTTTGTTCTGTAGTACACCCAATGAGAAGCTGCTGGGCCGTCTTGTCAAAGAAAAGGTATGCACAACATGTTGTCCTTGGTGTGAATGTATGAAGGTAAAAAGGTTTAAAGGAAAGTCTGATGGTAGGAAATGATGTCAGCAGACAAAAGCCTCAACCTCTAAAGAGGACTGAAAAGCCTGAGGTGATCTGAACTAAAATATTACAGTGTCGCCTTCTTTATCACAGCTTATGCACAAGTCCACCAGAATATAACGTTCATGTAAAAGAGCCTGAGTCTTTCACTGGAGATGCAAACATCATCACTGCGGATCCTTCAGCTGCAGTTTTAGGGCGAAGGTTTAGAACTCAGACCATAAGTTACATGCTGCTCCTGTTTCTTCCATCGCTCCACAGAGATGCAGTTTTCCATCCATACTTATCCTGTTTTGTTTGTTTTGTCGTAGTATGATACTGACTTCTATGTGCTGGACAAATACCCCCTGGCTGTTAGACCCTTTTACACGATGCCTGACCCAAGCAACTCTGTAAGTCTTTTAGTGAAACACACCCTAATGCTGTTGTAGATAAATCATTAGCTGCTGCCTACTTACTGGCTACATTTATGTAACAGATTTATGGACTATTTAGTTTTTACTAAATCACAATAATGCCGACACATTTATCCCTTAAATGCTGCTTTAATTATCTTCTGAGAATATCAGAACAGTTTTTAAAGGCATTATGGATAATATTACAGTTTATTTTTGAAACATTTATAATTCTCCTTTCAGGACAACATGATTCTTGAGTTTTGATTGTTTATGTACAGAAATACTCCAACTCTTATGACATGTTCATGAGAGGGGAGGAGATCTTGTCCGGAGCTCAGAGAGTCCACGATGCTCAGCTGCTGACTGAGAGAGCTCTTCATCACCAGATCGGTAGGAATCCAAATGACTTCTGCGAAAAATGAATCAATTTAGAGCTATTTGTCTCCCTCTTTGGGTTATTAGTGGTAAGTGTAACAGAAGAACATAATGTTTTTTTCTTATAATACTTTAGATCTGGAGAAGATCAAGTCTTATATAGACTCCTTCCGCTATGGAGCTCCCCCACATGCTGGTGGAGGCATTGGTAAGGAAAAAGCTTCTCTTTAGCAAACTTCTGTAAATTTACATTTATTTAACTAAATTATGTTTGTTGTTTTCCAAATACAATAAATAATAAGATACTTTATGTAAGTAAACCATCCTCTTTTACAGGACTGGAGAGAGTCTGCATGCTTTACCTGGGTCTCCACAATGTGCGTCAAACCTCCATGTTCCCACGTGACCCTAAGCGCCTGACTCCTTGAACTCCCTACAGTATGGACAGACACACAGATACCAGCGATGGAATATACAACTAATCCACAATCAATAAAGGGAAACTATAGATAGGAGCTAGTTCCACCCTCTTAATTTGCCACCAGATGTTGACCATGAAGAACGAAGCACTTCTAACTGTGGGGAGTACTTTATTAACCAGTGGGTAGTTTTCTAACAATTAAGACATACATTAAACATGAAGACATGGAAATACTTTAATACAGGCACCGGATGATTGTGGTGTCCACCAGAATGACAGGACTATACATGTTTTTGTAAGTAATTAATAGAATTAAACACTGACAATAACAACGATATCGCTTCGCTTGTGTATTTTAATGAGAGGTCAGAGATGGACAGCTTTCGCTAACAAAAGTCACAGTGTAAATAAATAAACTCACAATGCTACTACATCAATAAACATGAACATTATTAGTCATTTACAACAATAATGCAACTTCATTCATACTCAGTTATGTGAAAGACTGAACTACAGCCTCATTTCAAAGTGCATCAGTGTCTGAGATAAAAGCAACTATTTACAGACATTTCAATTCATTTCAACCCTGAACGTAGTGATTTATACACTGGTTTATGTCTAACATTACTGTCAACAAACACACTGTCCAAACTAGATAACGACATGTCCTCAAAGCTTTGCTCTATTCGGTTGCTGCTCCACTGACTTGAAGAATGAAGAGGAAGATGTGGACGATATCCACATAGAGAGAAAGCGCTCCATAGACGTACTCCTCCGGGCTGATGGCCAACTCCCGATTCCCAATAAGAAGCTGTGTGTTGTACACTAAAAACTAAAGTGGGGACAAGAGGGGAAGAAATTACGTGGATAATAAGTAGTTTTATCCATACATTTTCATTTTAGCTTTATACGCTGCATGTATGTGTCTGTCTCTGTCTTTCTGTCTTTCTCTCATTGGTCAAATTGATTAACTTAGCTGATCTACTGCCATGGCATTTAATATGGATTTTTCATGTCTGAGACCAGCTCAGTGAATCATTACACATTTACGTTTCACTGAGCAACCATCCAGTTAAATCTCCACCTGTACCTGCACATGAGACTCTAAAGGTTGTAGTATCTGGAGACATTTAAATAGTTTTTTAAAAAATGTAAAAGATCTTTTCCTCCTTTCACTGGAAATGAAAAACGCAGTTGGAATAAGGATAGATGGAACAAATTAAGGTGATTGAATAGGAACCTTGCTGGGATGAGGGACCACATTAAACTGATGTGCATCTGCAGCAGTAAAACCACAAACGCTGAATAATTAATACCTTAAGATCTTATATAGAGGATATCCTGAAAATGTTTCATCTTACATTTGACAAATACATCCACTTGCTCTAAAAAGTAAAAGACAAAATGTGCAAAACTAGACCGTCATGATTCAATAGCTCGAAGCAATTACTTAGTAATTACTTCAGCATGATGTTATCACTGTTTTTGACCTTCAGTTCACAGAGGTTTGCAGACTTTCTGTGTGAACGCTTCTTTTAATGTCCAGCCTCTGCATCTCAATTGGATTGAGGTCTGGATTTTGAGACCATTATAACTTCTTTTAATGTCATTTTGAAAACCTAAACAATGATGCCATGTTGTCTCCAAAGAAAATAGGCTTTCTCTGGGGAATTTGTTCACTCATCTGAACTTAAAAAGCCACCATGCTAACAGGCCTATAAGTGCTGAAATGTAGCAGGTGGGGTTTTGTCAGTTCCATGAGCATTGCACAAGATGTTTTTTAGGCTAAACTTGTTGAGACATTGACTTCTTTGAAGATTGCTCTCTAGAAAGATTCAAAGTGTTTGGAAATTGCTTTGTGTTCCCCTGGTTGAAGGGCAGCAACATTTTTTGTATTACTGATTTCATTCCTCCTCGGCATTCTTCAGACCAACAAGCTGCAAGAGCAGCAGCCTTTGTGGAGTTGCTCTCGCCTGCCAGAGTCTTATCAGACATGACAGACTCTTACTATCTAATGAAAAGTAAAACCTCAGAATCAAAGTGCGCGTGGGTTTTCTTTTTAAAACAAAACAAATCTCATTAGTTTTACAGATAAATCATAAACCGAAGCACGGGTGAATAAAACATGTTCAAACCCATGCCTGTGGCACGTCTGAAAACATCAAAAGGGAGCAGAAAATGTTCAAACCTCACTATTTCACCACACATCTATCCACGTCTGCTGCTAGGAGCTTTCTTGAGCGTACGTGTTGGGTGGTAAAAAGTTTTAATTTGACTGACCCAACATGAAGACAAGACTGAAGATCTAAGGCTCCACAAATAGCAAGTTGTCAACTTATTATTTAGATCTTCTAATTTACTCTGTCATTTAAAACTAACATCCTTTTTTTTTAAATCCAACAACGCCCTTGTAATGCCAAGCGGAATTGCTCTCCATAAATTCATGTCTGCTTAGACTCACCAGAGTGTAAACGATGGCTCCGATTGCAGCGTAGAGCATATGCAGCCAGGGGACCTGTTGAGTGACATAAGAAAGGCCTCTGAATGGGAAATCGGTTGCACGGATGCACCTTTCTGAGCTGCTTGTACCAAAAGAAGATAATGAAGGAAAGGATTTGACCAAAAGCCCTCACATAGTTGAAGGAAAGCACAATCGCTGTAACAATCCCAAGGATCATGAGCAAAACAGCAGCGATGCAGAGAAATCCCCCACAGGAAGTGAAGTCTACCTGTGATGAGAAACGAGCCATTAACTGGATGAAAGGGGAAATAATATGCTTCAAGCTGCATGAAGGAAGCAAGGAGAATGAATTTAAATAAGATCAGAGTACAGCTTAAAATAAGAAAATATAAAAGCGAGTTGGATGTGTCAGTGTAAGTCGTGTACTGTATATCTCAAGTTGCATCACAGAAAAGTTGGATTCTCATCTTATCCCAAAATGTTATAAATATTTAAAGGAACTCTGTGCCCCATTGTAACGCGAGACAAAGGAGTTCTTTTTACACTGACAACAAAGACATCCTCTAACAAGCCACAGGCTACTGAGCGCCAGTGAAATGCTTTACATCTCCATCTACCTTCGTTTGGAAGCAGAAGATTGTCACAGCTATGCACACTATTGCTGTTATTCCCATAGCCAGGAACACGGCTTTTGTTTCATAATAGCTGCAAAAGATACACACAGTCTCATTAAAACAGAATAAATAGAGACGTTTTAGTTCATCTCATACATGCATATTTTGATAAAGTGCCTGAACTGGGGCTAAAAGCAAACCTTGAAATTGTTCCAGCCATGTAAGACAAGGCAAGAGTCTGTAAGATAAAATATGATGGCTATCAGTGTGTCTTCAAAGCATTCAAAAAAAGCATCTGAACCTTTTTTTTTTCTTTGTTACTGTCTTTGGTTTTTTTGTCACATAAGCAATCTTCATCTCACAAACCCTCTTCTCACCTGCTGTTACTGTATGGGACTACTGGAGCCTTAGATGATAATCTAGTAAACAATACTTACAAAGATCCCCAGCAGCACAAGATTCCATGGAAAACGCCTCCTAACAAAACGGGAAGAGGAAACTTTTTTTTTTAAACAAGAGAAGGAGGAAATGCTGGTTATTAACTTATCCAGATTAAGGACTTTGCTTACCTTGGTTGTTTGCAGCAGATGAGAATGCAGTAAACCAAAAAATAAACCACACTATGCAGGAGATAAATCGGTATGAATGTCACTTTTTAACCATCACGAATAAGGAAAAGCTTCAGAGACATGTTTTTTTTCCTCCCAGTGTAACTTTTTATTAGCTAAATGGATGAAAGAAATAGCTGTTGTTGCTAGAAAGTTACTCACAAAGATGCCCAATAGATGCCAGGGTATTTGATGACAAAACGCTTCACTGGGTCACTGTGTAAACACAGTTAATAATGGATCACCGAGGAGTACACTGCTCCTTGTCCTTTGGCAAACAGTTTATGCAGCAAGAGAAATTGGTGTAGTAATATAATGTGGGGCACTTACACAAATGTAAAGACAGCAACAACTGAAAAGGTGAATGAAAGCTGAGCAGTTAAAATCAAGTAGACCTGTCCATAAACACACAAACAAAAGCAAAATCATAACACTGTCGCTGTAACTCTCTGCAACAGGACGTCGCAGTTTTTGTTCTCGTGTGTGGCATGAAGGAAAAGAAGGATCTTTACCTTTCTGATGAAGGCATGCCGAATAGATGTGCTTTCCCACTGGTTGCTCAAATAATCCTCCATGCCTCCTGCAGAATTAGGAAGAGCAAAATAGTCATTCCCCACTTTAAACTGATTGAGATATAATGTTTTGTGTCTGGATGCTCAAAGTCTTCAGAACCTAGGTTGGATGCAGGCAGTCCAGCAGACAGAGTGGGTATGGGCATCCCAGATGGAGAGATGCCAGGGCCTGGATACATGCTGGACTGAGGGTAGACGCCCCCCTGGCCCCAGTAGCCAGGCATGCCGGGACTGGGGCTGTAAGATGGAGGTGGGGGAAGAGCGGCGCCATGTTGCGGCTGGAAGGGGTAGCTGCCAGACTTCGGATGATGCAGTGCATCCTCATAGGGTGGAGGACTATCAGTTTTAGAAGTCATTTCTTTTGGTCCACTTTGAAGAAAGGCAAAATAGTAAAGATTTGTATCAAGATTGCAGAGTGGAGAATAAACGTAAGAAATGAAAATGTCCACTACTCATCTAACAGCCTCATATTTTTCTACACATTTTATCCTCATAGATTTTGCACAATATTTTCTTGTAGAAATAAAACTACAATTAAAAACACTCTTTATTAACAATTTCCTCTGAAAGTCTGGTCTGTTTATTTCTGTACATATAATAAAGATAACAGCTCAAAAAAGAATAATAAACAGGCATTGTAATCTAATATGAAGTTAATTAACATAATAAACACCCAATAAAGGTTACTTACCTTCCGGCTCTATCTGGACTACAGCACAATGAAGCCCAGTCCTGACTCCTCTCAGGTCTGCAGACTCTCACCACAGGTAGATGTCATCTTTGTAACTGGATATGTTCACTGAAACCCAAACTGCTGTTTCTCAGCAAGCATGCAGACTGGTTGTTCTGGCTGCTGTTCATTATAACGCAAATATTATGTTAAAAGAAGAAGAAAAAAGGCACAGAAAATCTATTGGGTGCATATCTTTCTATACAAATAAAGTGAGGAGCCATTGCTGTACAAATGTAGCCTAACTAGTTTACTTTCACCACTTTAGAATATTACACACAAGCATACACACATTATTTTATTTATGTCTTATTTGAAAAGAAAAAATAGAAATGTTGAAATTGAACTTATTTTGAAATCATTAACCACTCTCATCAGGACTATTTCTGTGCAATAATGAAGCCTAAAGCTGCTGTGGTAAACATAAAATAGCTATTAGTAGAAGATGCATCTGTAACAATTATGGTTATCTGTTTGTTTGTTTGTTTTTGAAAAAGTGAAAGGTAAAAAAATTGATCCAGAAACTATCTTAAAATTGTCACTAGAGT
>JBAMIG010000013.1:17923218-17933763 GCA_037177335.1 Kiunga ballochi | reverse complement strand
TGTTTGTTTGTTTGTTTTTGAAAAAGTGAAAGGTAAAAAAATTGATCCAGAAACTATCTTAAAATTGTCACTAGAGTTCCAGTATTCAGTGTGTAGGTCTCAAAGGGTCAGTTATAATTAGATAACTAAGTTATTAACTAAATTAGACTATAATGACTAATAATAAAAATTAAGTAACCAATTGAAATAAACCATGTTTTAAAACGTTTGATTGCAATAAATAAATCAAATTAACCCAAACTAAATAAATTAGAATTCTTGTCTTGTGATTAGGTGATCAGATGAGGTACCAGGGTCTTCTGTGGTAAAAAAACAAAAAACAAAACATGCTGGGTCCCTGACTTTGAAAGCATTTATGTTTTTTAATTATTATTATTTATAGAGGATGAAGTCAATGTTCTTTTCTTTCTTTTTTCTTTCCCCCTCCAATCTTCATGCAGTGCTGTGACAGTCAATCAAACGGACGCCCCAATTATGCAGAGCATCAAGTTTAAATAACATCAACGTTTTTTTAAGCCCCCCCTTCGTAATAAATGCAAACTTAGCCTATTAAATTTATTTGATTTTTTTTTACTACGTTGTAAGCATGTTTATTTCTGCCGTAGAGTTGGCCTGTTCAACATGGGAGTCCAACAAGATTTGCTCTGTTATGCAGACAGCTCGGGTGAACTACAATTATTTGCACTTCCGCATTGAACTTAACCGCGTATTGCGGTTTGGTCAGCACGCAAAACAAAGCGGCTTTCTCCCTTTGGATTATCCAGACCTAAATAACAAAAGATTCCCCTTGTCGTTATCTGATTCATTTGTTGTTGTTTTTTAATAAAGCATTTTATTGAAAACAAAAAGCAGTTTACAGAAAACTGTAATTTACTACACAAATATGATGTAGCCTACATCAAAACAGCATTTACAGCAAAAATACAAAGGATGCTGATTTGAGTGCCCCATATGTTTTTACAGTTATTGTTGAATAGTTTAGTCAAGTTTCCTAAACCGTTATAGGCCCCATTTAAAATTATATTAGCCACCGTTTTTTTTTCTGAATAAAAGAGGACTGTGATGGCAAAGATACCCCAGAAGCAACCCAGATTAGCCGTTTGACATATCAAGTCATCTTTCCCTCAGCTGGATGCTAGAACAGGAGCTTAAAGATGTATCATTTCCTGCAAGAGGGCTTTACCATTACACTGACTTTTTTGTATAACTTATAAACAGAACCGCAACTGCAATGACTGCCACAGATTCAACTACCTGTAAAAAAAAAAGAGCAGATAAAACAAGAGCGGTCATAAAAGAATACAATGAATTTAATATGGTGCTTCTGCAAAAAAGACAAAAACAGCGCAGTGAAATATTATGTGATCCAACCTAACCCAGTGGTCTCGCTTCCGGGTTTTATTACGCTGACCACGTCATCGCGTTTTGCTCAGAGGCTATGGCGCTCCCCGACTGGATAGTACCACTGGTGCCCGCTGCATCCCTCCTCTGTGTCTTATGTTTGTGTGTGCGTTACAGGCGAACCGTGCGAGTATTTTGGAGGAAATTGTTTAGCAACATAATGGCCCGTACAGAAAAGCCACTGTTCCGAATTGCGTGAGTACGGTGTCGCCTTACACAGTAACGACATATTTATATTTTCTAGCCAAACATTAGCGCTACTTAGCCATATATAGCATTTTTTTTTCAAGAGGAGCTTCACCCCCTCTGAGTTCAGACACGATTTACAGCGAGAAAAGACATCAACGCAGATCATAGCGGAGATGTTTTTCGGTGTATATGCTAAAGACATTCAGAAGACATTTAATATACCGTTTCATTAGACGTTTTTTTTATATATACTTTGAGGAAAATACCCCGCTGAAAAGTCGTCGTTTAACAACTTGTTTTGGCTGAATTATTATGGCGGTGCTTATTATTCACCATTGTATGTGTTGGAATTCTCCAACCAAAGCATAATAACCCCAGGCCCCTTGTTTCTTTCTCTTTCTGTCCTTATGCAGGTACACACTTTACACCAGGACAAGACTTGGCTACATGTACTACAAGAGACAAATGAGGAAAGCCAGGGAGCATTACCCTGCAGGACATTCCGTATCTTATCCTACAGAGTTCAGTGGTATGCAGTATTCCAGTATAAAATGTAGTTTTCACCAAGTATTATGAACATATTCACCTGTACGTGCATTGAAGTATCACTTCAAAGCTGCTGCATACACACTGTACTGTTTAATATTACAGCTGACTTTTTAAATGGAAACATTCATATTTTACTGATAAAGCCGTGCATATACCTAATCTAATTCCTATTTTATTATGCTTACAGGTATTAAGGTCATTACCATTTCCGTGTTGTCAGACAACTATAGCTACCTTATAATTGACACAGCATCCAGTGTTGCAGTTGCTGTAGACCCTGCAGACCCCCAAACAGTTCAGGTGAGTGTTGTGTAAAAGCTGCATATATCACATGGAAGTCATTAGATATGTCCAAGAGTAAGTAAATTTCACACATAAAACCTGAAATGTACTTGTGACAGTATCATGTGAGAATGTCTATATGACGATAGGGCGTGAATGTGTTCCAGTTTATCACGCAGACTCCTTGGTATAAAAGTCTGTCAAATGAGCATTTATTACTTCTGAATTGTTGCTGCTTGTTTCTGTGCTTTTTCTGTGACCAGTTTGTTTTGCAGTGCTTTCAGTGTTGCTAAGCTGCTGCTTTAACATGGCCACTGAGGATTACTTTAAAAGCTTTTATTGTAACTTTTCAGTCAGTCCTTGAAGGAGAAGGAGTCATGTTAGAAGCTATCTTGTGCACACACAAGCACTGGTGAGTTTTATAGATGTCATGTAGCCTTGCTTATTTATATTTTGTGTTAAAGATTTAGTGCTTGTATGCATGTTTGTGTTGGATTTATTAATTATCAATGTATTCATGTCCTTGTGAATAATAAATAAAGCATTTTCTTGTTTGTATTTTATACAGAGGACATTCTTTCATCATATTTTTGGAATTTAAATATTCACTTTTTGATTAAATAACATTACAGCATTTCCAATATTTCCAGATCATTACCCTCTGGTTTTTTTTCCTCCCTGTGTAGGGACCACAGCGGGGGAAACAAAGGACTGAAAAGGCTGCACAGCTCATGTAGAGTGTATGGAAACGCAGCCGATAACATTCCTGGTCTTACACAGTAGGTCTGAGTCGGCACGATGCAGTACACATCTCCTCTCCCTGTACTAGTCTTAACTTGTTCTCTGTCTGCAAACATATCAGCTGACTACACAGTAATTACCACAGTTTGGTACATTTCTTATTTTCTCTTGGGGGCTTGTGACCTCAAATTGGGGAGGAGGAGTAATCCCATGGTAACATGAGAATAGACTAAAGAGATTTATTTTAACTGTGTTGATTGATCAACCAGAAAATCTTTTAAAGTTGAGAGCAAAGTAATTCTAGTGTTTCTTTTTATTTTACCACTCTTATTTAGCCTCAGATTAGATCCACTAACCTTAAACGTTGTTACCTCTAAATCACTCTATTTGTCAGTAACAGTATTAAAGGTTGTGTTTTTTCTTTATTAGGGTAATTATATGCTTCACTATAGACATGAAAACAATGCTGCTGTACTAAGATCTGTATCTTTTTCTTCCTTCTCAGCCCCCTCTCACACAAGGACTCAGTAATAGTTGGTCGAATGCACTTTAAAGCCCTTTTCACTCCTGGACACACAGTAGGGCACATGATCTACCTCCTGGATGGCCAAGCAGTTGGTGCTCCCTCCAGCCTTTTCTCTGGTGACCTGGTGTTTCTCTCTGGCTGTGGTGAGTTTTCTAGTGAACTTCTAAATAACACTAGTTTTATTAGCTTGTACATGAACAGCTCATGCTCTTAAAGTGCAAGAACTGCTGAAAATATTGACTGATTGGTTTCTGTGCAGTGTGAGAGTACTTTTACAGCTAGGAGGACAAGTCCTTGATGAGGAATAATATAAAGGCGGCCACCATGTTTTATTGAAATATGATTAACCAGCTAAGATAAGGTGTCTCAGAGTAAACTTGCCTGCTGAATCAAGCTAAGTTAGCTACACTAGGTAGGAGTGATGGCAGAGGGCGTGGGTATAACCACAACCAAGAATGCAGAAGGGACCATTGATGCAGACACTGATGAATACACTGTCTGACCAGTTCCACACGAGCTGCTTTAACTTTATAATGGTTATGCTGCTATGATCAGAAGGTACACACAGTTATTAGCGCCGCAGCCTTACAGTCAGAAGGTCGCTGGTTGTGGAGTTTGCATGTCCTTCCTGTGTCAGCAGGCGCGTCTCCGGGTGCTCCAGCCTCCCTCCACCGTCCAAATACATGCATGTTGGGTTTATCTTCCTTAGGAGGGAATGCGCATGTAACATGTTTGTCTCTCTGTGATGGACTGGCGATCGGTCCAGGATGTACCCCTCGCCTCAATCGGATGCAGCGGCGCAGAATGACTCGTATCAGTAACATTAATGCAGCTTGTTTAGTTTGGGTCAGATTGTTTCTGAATTACTCTTTTTTTTTCTCATGCTTTAATTTAAAGAGATTGGAATTTGATTGAAAAAAGAAACAATAAAAAATGTAAGTTTATTATCTTTACAGTCTCTAATGCCGTGCATGTGATTTGGTGTGATATGACTCTTTGTGTACAGAAGAGATTTTGCACAGAAGCATGAACCCATTTTAACAAACGGCTTCATGTTTCTTCTTATTACTTTTCCAACCTTTACTGGAATAACTCCTCCAGACAGCCACAAAGTCAGATTGTTATTTTTTGCCTCCCAAGTGTTTGGAAATGGTTGTTTGAAATTGAAAATCCAGTTGCAGCAAAAAGCTCTGGTTTGTGTGAAGCTCTTAAACTTATAGAGTACTTCATTTAGAGTTTGACCCATTATTTGTTTTGTTTTCACAGGGAGGATGTTTGAGGGCAGTGCCACAACAATGCTGTCATCTCTGGACACAGTCGGCTCCTTAAACGATGACACTCTTTTATGGCCTGGTAGGAAAGTCTCTTCAGATTTGCAAAAGAAAGAAACAAAAACTGATTTTTTTTCTTTCTAGAATTGTCAAAGGGTTTGCACGAGGTCAGATGTCGAGTGTGAGATTCTTGGTAATACGTGTGGCTTTTATTTGATTTCTTTTTGCGTCCTTTGACCGTCCCACAGGTCATGAGTATGCAGAGGACAACTTGCTCTTTGCTGCTGAGGTTGAGCCACGTAATGCTGCCAGGGAAAACAAATATCAGTGGGTTCTGCAGCAGCGAGGCCAGAAGCTTTGCACGGTAAGAATGATCTCTCGCCATTGTTATGCCTTTCGAGCACACCGTTCCAGAAAGGATACGTGTTGTCCTGCAGTTGGGAAGACAGGCTTATCACCTGAATACAGCATACGTGCTGTCAAAACCCTGCACGTTCACACTTCCTCCTCTTCTGTCGAGTTTCATCTGTGATACAGTCTGCGGTGGAGCAAAGGGTCTCAGCTCGGTGAAGGGCTTATCCTGAATTTAGATTGCTTTTTATCTGTTATCAATACAGCATGACTCTAGAGACAAGTTTGTGCCTCCATGAATTTTGTCAACTTGTGTTGGCCAAACTTATTGAATGTATGACTGCATTGTTTGCTCTGCTCTGTGTGTGATTTCATTAAACGAGAAGCTGTAAACACAAACAGGTTTTTCACAAAGATAAATCGTGTGAGACAGCGTTTGAAGCTGATGTGCCAGTTGCTGGTTTTACTGGATCTAATGGGGTAGGAAATACTGCATAGGTTTGGGGGGGGAAAAAAATCTCCAGTCTTGAAGCTGGTTTCTGGTGTCTTATTGTATTAAAATGAAGCCCAGTTTTTAATCCTCACACAGGAAAGCTTTAAAACAAGATCTTTCTCTCCAAATGTTACTGGCCAATGTTCTGCGAATGTTGTGAGAAAAGGAAAGCTGATCTGATGTCAGGGAAACATTTTGGCTTGTCATAGCAGGGAAAGCTCAGGTGGTACTAATAGGATTAACACTAGCTCCATTGTACCCAAGTGTCCCAGTAAGCTGTGACAGTGTGATGGTTCCAGGACACTAAAACTGAAGCAGCTCAATGAGGTGTAGGTTTAATTCCTCATTTGTATTGATGCATGTGTCTGTATTGTATGACGTGCCTACTATGCATAGAACAGCAATCCTGACAATAAAAAATAAACAGTGTATTAATATATTTTATAAAAAAAAAGGATATTTTACAACTAATGAATAGTCATGGTCTTTTAAGAGAGACTGAAAATGTAACTCAACATGTTTTTTCTTCTTCTTTTTTTTAACTTTGGCATCATCTCCAGTGTCCCTCCACTATTGGTGAAGAGAAGCAGTACAACCCTTTCCTGCGCAGCCACTCTACGGAGCTCCATATGGCACTGGGGATCCAGCAGTACCAGGATGAAGACTGGACCCAGTTCAGAGCGCGAGTGCTGGAGGAGCTACGGAAACGGAAAGACCTCTACAACAGGAGATAGTCGCACAGAGAATTAGGCTCAACCAGAAGCTTGTTTGCACAGGACAGTGATGCGGATCATCAGCTGACCTCAGTGGTGCTGAGAAAAAGATAATCTAGTTAATAAACCTAAAGGGCATTGAGACATTTTTGAGCTCAACCTGAAAATATGACCATGAGGAAGATAGTATCTGTTATTTTAACACTACTATTACTAACAGTCTTGTTCCTGTTTCAGGTGCTGTGCTGTTTTTAATGTGTTTGTAGAGCTGTGTAGCTTTATGACATAGTGACACACAAGTAATAATATATTGTAAATTTGCTTGAGTAGTAATTTAGGTTCTTTTATAAATAGATACAATCAAGAGAAACAGGAAGACAGCAGGTCAGTGAACTACTTGAGCAAGATAGACTGTTGGGTATCTGCTCCACAGGGGATGTCTTAAGAGCTTTCCTTGTTTCTGTTTGGTACGCAGGCTTTTTTTCTGGCTTCATAGCTCCTTTGCAGTGTTTGCTGAAGAGAAGTTAACGTCTCTAACATCAGCGACTTTGAATATTTGATAGTGTCACGTTATCGTCAGTCTTTGGATCACATATTGAACATGTTGCTAATGTCTCTCGGGTACCTTTTAGTTAGCTTCACACTGATTACAAAAGAAAACAGGTTTTATGAGAAGCTTTTGAAATGAAGCTTTGAATCGGTACTGGCTTTTTTTTCCTAATATTTGAATTTGTTTGCAAGATGAAAAACTAACAAAATGGCCAAAGTTGAAGCGTTTTCTCTGCTGTGCCTCTACTTTTTTTTTTAACCTTGCGTTTTTCACTATTTAATTTGTTCAAACTTTAGTCTAGATTTTCTTTCATTTCATGAATGTGAACCACAAAACATGTGAAAATAGTGACTAGTGATGTGCAGTAATGTGTGAAATGGCTTTTTCAGGGGATGGTTTTGTATGCCTGTGATGGACTGGCGTCCCGTCCAGGGTGTACCCCGCCTCTCGCCCGTTGGCTGCTGGGATAGGCTCCAGCCCCCCCGTGACCCCGTTGGGGACAAAGCGATAGATGATGGATGGATGGGTTTTGTATGCAGAATTCTGACTGTTTATAATGAAGTTTAATCAAACTATTTAATGTGCAGCAGTTTTTTGTCTGAAGGAAAGAAAATGTAATGAAACTTAGTTTCTTTCCAATCTGTGAGTACACTGTACAACAGTGGCTGGGACTGATTTTATCTGAAGGGATTTATTTCAAGCCCAAATAAAACTTTGGGAGAAGAAATGTAGATATTTTTGAAAGAATTTACTTTGCTGTGACATGAATTAACATGTGAATGATATTTTCTGGAGAAGCCACGATGCTTCAGTGCCCTGAATTCAAACAATCCCCATGTTTGCTTCTGTTTCTTAGACTTTACTTTGACTTTTTAAATGTGAAAAACACGCTGATAGGTGCATTATAGGCTTCTGATCACAGCTCAGGCTGTTCTGAGATCATTACAATGTCAGTTATTAAACCAAACAAACTGGACATCCTGTTTTTTTTCAGTTGTTTTTCAAACAATTCAGTATTTTCTGACTTTTTCTTTTCTTTTTCTATTTTCTCCATTTTGTGAGAGGGTGCTTGGGATATAAAAGAAAGATATAAAAGCTAATATAGGGAGAAAAAAAAAAGCGTGTTTTCTGGATCTGTGTGTCAAAGATGGCTCTGGGCACAAAATGTGAAAATCTTGAAATTTCAGTTTTCAGTCTGTTCAATAAAGGTTCAACTAAATAAACAAACCAGCCATGAAGGTTTTTGTTGCGTTTTAGAAAACCTTCCAGATATTCTGGATGTTACATTTAGACTTAAGAGAATAAAAGATGATCTGTAAAGAAGTCCATAATAGGCCTATAATTGTAATTTACTGGGAATGTAAGGCTCAAACTAGGCTTCTCATCGTGTTCATTGGTGTAGGTCATCAGGTCACCTGCATGACTTACTCCGGCTACTGTCTCTGAAAACAGAAGCTGTTCTGTTTGGCACTGATGCTAAGGGAAAACTTTCAGAAACTACATTATCTACAATAGACACAATGATTTAGGGTTTTATCTTATTTACTTGCTTATTTACTATAGTTAATATTGTATTTTGTTAAATGTTCCTGAGCCATAACCCTATCTGCAGCCAAACAGTGGAGAAAAACAGCGCTTCAACCATCTTATAATACTCCCTTCGCTTAGGTGATCAAGGCTCAGAATAAAAAAGAAATAAATCCTTGAACTTTGCCAGAGGTTTGAAGGCAAGTCCTTCTTTGCTTCAGCAAAGACACCTTCTCCCCTGGTGATTGTTGACTAAAATGTTCTTCTGTTTGTTTGATGCAGATCTGCACCTTATTTGCATGTGTTTGAGTTATGAATATTGCCACACGGGAGAAGGTTTTACTTCGGGTTATGTTTTAATGAGAAGATATGAGAGCGGAGCTGTGTCTCTTTGTTATTTATTGTCTTTACGAGTGTTCAAAACTGACAGTTGAGTTATTTTTCTCTCTCAACTCAAATAACATAACCTACTTTACGCAGATGCAGAGGATAGTCTATAAGGAAAAAGTACCTCAGGCTGAAAGAGTTTCCAGTTAATAAATCACTGTGATAAAATAAGTTCTGAGATTGCAACCAGTGACCAGTAAAGCAAAACTAAGGTAAAAATCAGGGATGTTAAACATGTTAAAAGATGATAGAAAACAAAGATAATATAGCATATTCATGTTTTTTTATTTTTTTTTTACTACTGACACTATAAGATCTATGAGAGGTTTGTAAATTCATATATGTAGTCTGGAAGCATGCCTAAAACTGATGTATCAGCTGTATCTTTTGGAATATTCACATGTATGTTAACTGTATTTACCTTTGCTCTTGGTTTGTGTGCAGATAAATGGATGTGATAATATAATTAATTAGTTGTGTATGGCTTGCTTGTGTTTGTTGTGCTACTAATTTTCTCAAACATGAACCGTCACAAGCCAGAAACGACAATCATAACAAAAATGAGTTTTAGAAAAAAAAAAAAAAACCTTCTTAACCTTTAAGATCATGTTTTTATGCACTCGCTTTAAGACTTTTTTTTTCTAAAACTAGATACCAGTCCGTTTGTACTGCATACAGCAAACTTTGTATATACATGTGTGTAAAGTAGTGTATTAAGAACATTTTTTAATTACATTTTATATTTAGTTCTGATAGTTTGGTCTAAAATAAAACATTTAATTCGTAATTTAAGCCAGTATTCCTTTAAGGTTTTGCGTCGGAAGCTGTACTAAAACCGCTTTTGAACATTTAGCAAAGCTGATAAAACGCATCCACTCCGCTCCTCCACGTCACGTGGCTCTGCTCCGTGTTTTCACGATAATCTCGTTAACACCGCAACGTCACAGCCAGGAAGTGGATTATTAAGCACACTCAGGTGTCTTCCAGGCGCTTCTGTCACAAAAAAAGTTCCCCAGATAAGATGTTGAAAGCAGTCATTTTAATTGGCGGACCCCAGAAAGGTGAGCACGAACCTCCTTGTCCTCCTGTTTACATTTCAACCATGTGCATGTTGTTATATAGAAGCTTAGCTACTAATGCTAACAAACTGGCCGAGCTTGTTTACATGACTGACGTGGCACAACCAAACCACAAAGCGATTATATTTCACAAATATACAAATAGTAATATAATATACAAATTCTCATTTTAAGTGTTTTTTATATATTTCCTAAAGGCAGACATTTAACATAAAGTAGGAGTTAAAGAGAGATCACATATTATTTTACTGAGGGTTTTAATGCAACTGGTGCAATAGCCTGGAAATGAGGGATCCATATTGTAATTTCATTTGTGGGTGATCAGCTGCATTGTTTTTCAGGCACACGTTTCCGGCCACTGTCATTTGAAGTGCCCAAACCCTTATTTCCAGTAGCTGGTGTTCCCATGCTTCAGCACCACATTGAAGCATGCATCAAGGTGAGCAGTAGATTTCTCTGTCCTCTGTGCTGGCAAAAGCAAAACAC
>JBAMIG010000013.1:17875639-17890734 GCA_037177335.1 Kiunga ballochi | reverse complement strand
TTTTAAAGAGGGGGACCACCACCCCAGTCTGCCAATCCAGGGGCACTTTCCCAGATGTCCACGCGATGCTGCAGAGAAGTGTCAGCCATGACAGCCCTACAGCATCCAGAGCTTTAAGAAACTCCGGCTGACAGATAATGTGACAAAGTAATTTATCATTATTCATTGCATCAAGTTAATAAAACACAAACCATTAGTTACTAACTTGTAAAACTTGTGTTTGTAAATTGATACCATGTTAATCTGGAAGTTGAGTTTTCTTACTTTTTAAGGCAGCAACTCAATTTATATTTTTTTTAGTTAAAGACACCTCTACTTTATTACAGTGTACTTACCTTGACTTGTCCACAATTCTGCTTTGTTAAAAATTAGACTTGTCTGAAGCTGGTTGTAGGAAGCAATTCAAACTCCATGATATCCAAAGTAAACTAGGGTCAGAGTGTTCCCCTATCAGATTAAGGAAATACTGAGCGTTAATAGAACCAAAGAGATGCTACCAAGTTACTGTTCAGCTTTCCCTGAATTCTTGTCATTGTTCTGATTTGTGTAAAGGAACACCCTTCTTGATCATTTCTACATCCCCTGTAGACCCGTCTATGATCCTAGTGAAACATCCACTCAATGCAACGTTTACACATTTTATTATTTTCATTGTATCATGATGTACATGATGTCCTGGTCGAATGATTTCTAGTGTGTAACAATCCTATTGCATTTGGATGTTGGAGCCTTTTTTTAGTTTATTGTTTTCAAGTTGATACATCAAGCAAAAAATATTAACAATGATAAAATTCAGTTGTTATGTGACAAAAAAGAAAAAAAAGGAAGGTACTTTACTAGCAGCAGAAAATATTAACTGGAAACTGTAATTCACTTTACTGTGATGGGTAAATGCAGAAAATAAGTTTGTGCTAAAATGACATTAAACACACACACGCCCTTTCTCTTCCATACCCTCACACACACCTATACACACACTGACCCCACATAGAGAGAAAATAATCTTCCAGATAGAGTTACAGAGCCCAGAGAGTCATAGTGGCATGCAGAGAGCCCTTCTGCACGGTTTATCCTGCAAAGATGGATCCAAGCACACTTGTTTGATTCAAGCTTGATCTAAATGACTTTTTAGCATCATTTTTTCAACATGAAATGTTGTGAACACAAATAGCCCATAGATCAGACCAAACATGCCAAATGATTCCTAAGGAAAACACATTTTATTTATCATTTTAATACAGAAATATTTATTTTAACACATAATTACCACACAAATTTAAGTTAAGGCAACTTTTTTTTATTTTTTTAGGAAGATAGTTTTGCTAAAACCATTGAAAAATGGAAATGAAAAGATACAAAGCCAATATTTAATAAATTGTAGGTTGAAAATGAGACATTGTGGAGCTTTGTATCTTGGTTATTCTGCTCTTTGGCCACAGCTGATGTTATGCACCCAGCTGTGTCTATTCCGCTAACCAAATTGGGACTACATTGCAGAATCATTTAAATAATTATGTCTTTATCTCTGTTATCTTTATTATCAGCCTTCCCAGAGTTAGAATGCCCCTTCCCTGAATAAATGTACAAATTTGAATGTTTCAATTGTTGTTTTAGTCACTTTGGTCTTCTCCAAAAAGTATTTTTAAATTTGAAAAATATACCTATTTTATCACAAAGCATCTAAAATGTCTCACTGTATATTAATCATAGTAATACACAAACTATTTAGAAGATTTTATCCAAATAATTCACACAGCTACATTTTTATCTAATCTAAGTCAAGTCAATGGGTGACTAGGTGAAGTTTTACTCTTTTTAACTGAGGTTGATTTCTCTTAATATTTACATTTAACAGAAACACAAGCAACCAGTCATAGAAAGCATATACAGCATCACCAGAGTGGGACACATGTTACACAGTGTCACTTTGTTGCTGTTACTCTTGTTTTCTTTGTGTAACAGCACTAGTGCTAGTTCAACAAGATGCAGCAATGATCACAAAGGCAATGTGTGGTGAAGAATTGTAAACGGGTTGAATTAGGAAGAACGTTGCTGCTGACACAGATCCTTAACTTATCCCACAGGCATCTTAAGGTATGCACGGAGCGGCCATGACACAGCTACAACCATGATACATTAAACTCTCAAACCTGTCCTTTCTTTTCTAAAATAGGTTATACCCAATGTGCTTTTTTCTTCTTCTTTTGCCAGAATCAACAATGTTTTAGTCACTAGATATAGAGTTCCATGTTTAATTTTTAAAACTTATTTGCAATTTAACATCACATTTAGTATACACAGATTTTACCTGTGAATAATTCCCATTTTTCATGTTGTTTATTCACATTGGTCCCAGTGTGTAATGGCTTATCAAAAATGTGGTGAGCAATAAAGATCCACTTATCCTGAATTTATTGTTAAGTAAATAAAATCATTTTTCATTTATCTTTAAAGATGGGCACTGAGACAACTTCTTTGAAGGTCTACATACTTTAATATATGCAAAAGAACAAGACCTACATGTATTGCAACTGATCAAAAAAATTGTGTCCAGGGTTTTTCTGGTACACTGTCAACTTAAAAACTTGATGCACTATTCAGACATCAACCTACTATCTGTCTGACTTTATATCTCATCATTTCTATACCCCTAAAATAGTCTGATTCATCCATTCACGTTAACTTTGCAATTAACCAACGACCAGAGTTGATGTGCCATTACTCGGCTTATTGGAGTTTTTAATCCTGTAGCTTATTTTTTTTTTTTTCCAATCTGGGAGATATATGTTCTCCAAAGCAAAAACACACCACACAGCGCCCCCAGCTCTTCTCTGTGTATAATTAGATTGAAATCTTGCTCTCTGATCGCTGACAACACATTATCCTCTATGTCAGTCCCACAAGCACCATTAGGTTGAGTGGCCCTGGTTCATGTGCTTGGCTTTTTTCCTCCATCTTCAGCTGTGACCCCAAAGCTGTTTGCAAAGCAGAGAAATGGAGAGGGGATTCACTTAGATGAAATGACAGGCTAATAGCGTTTAATGAGCTGTTTTGGCGTGATGTCGTCCTCCCTGGCTTGTTTGCAAAGCAAAGCAATATGACACTGCCCATCTGCAAGTCCCAACCATGCGTATGTGTATCGTTAGCATCCATGAATCTGCGTGTGTGTGTAGCAATGATCAGATAGGGACAGGCTGACACAGCTAATGGAGAGAGATGTACAGTTAGCAGACCTGGCAGCGCACAAGAGGCTTTCAGCTCCTTAGCCTTTATTCAGAAGCTCAGAAAGAGTAATGGTCTGAGAAGACCTCATCTAATACTAAACTCGCACACAGAATAAGAGCTTTAAATGTGTTTCCAAGAGGAAAGACATGATTTGAGTGAGATAGTTATTAACCAAGACGAGAATGGACCTCCCACACATTTACGCAGCAAGACAGTGAAAGTTACTGCAGCTATGAAGGAGTATTTCAAGAAAATGCCCATTGCAGTTCATACAGTGAATAATGAGAGAAAAATACCAAGTAGCGTAATCTCTATTAGCATTAAGAAGACAAATCATTGACTTTAGATGAGGTTCATCAGACCACAAGCTGGAAATAGGATCAAAATTATATGTATTACATCCGATTTATATATTTTGGAAACTACTGTTGTTTCCAATAAACGAGCTCCATATTTCCCATAAATTATACACCAACTGTTCTTCCATCTGTCACGAGAGCTTTAAAAAACTCATCTGAACTTACTTTTTTATAGTTCACACCACCATTGAACAATGGGACAAGAAGATTGTTTATGTCAGTTTAACACTACCTTAAATGTCATTGTGACATCAAATATTGTTCAGTCAGAGATTGACGGTATTTTAACTACCAAAACTTACTCGTGTTTTTTTTTACATCCAAATGGCAGACTGAGAACAGATAGTAGAAGGAAGGTCTGTGTTCCCTGAGAATTTACACTAAAAGTGCAAATGTTAAGGGAATGACATGTTTAAAATTAAGAAAAGAAATTGTTGTGGATGTCTTTTGGTCTTTCCTTCCACAATAATGACATTAAAAGCCTAAACATAAATATTTAACAGGTCATAACATCTGTAGTGACAGTAGTTCTGATTATTTAGGGGAAATGGATAAAGAAGAAACCCTGTTAAGGGGGGGAAGTGGTGCCCCTTAAAAGCAAAATCCTGATTGTACAAACTGTGCCATGCTTACATAGCTGATTTATTTAAGCAGTCTGCGGGTGATGATGAGGACAGCAGTTAGAAGCCAAGAGGATCATCCGCAGGTTGCAAGACTTCCAGCTGTACCATCTACTCTTAGAAATGTGTAACAACACGCTGGCATTCAAGTGTTTCTCTGTTCTTATAACTAAACACTACAACTGCAAAAAGGGAAAATGCAAACAGTAAAGAATGAAACATGACAGCAAGTGAATATTTTAAAGAAATCAAGTGAAGTATAAAAGAAAAGGCTATATTCAATGTGCATTTATAGTGCACAAAGAATAGCCGTTTCTTTGAATACTGTTCATACAGATTTGCTAAAGAATAAAAGCTTATTTTTATCCTTTTTCTATCATTTATTTCCTTCAAAATGATTAAATTTTTCATACAACATTTCAATAACAGAGTTATAGTTAATGTAGGTTTAAAGAAAAATACCTGCGTAAGTAAAGCAGAACTGTAAAAAGGTTTTAGGGCTGAAGTTTATGTTATTTGCTGATGTTTGAAGTGCTTTTTAGTGAGCTGAATGGAGGATGAATCTTCCCAAATCAATGCTGAAAGCAAAACGCATTATTCTACCTTCTCTATTCAACAGCTGAGCTTCACACAATCAGTGTGGCCAACATCAGAATTTAACATTTTCTGTAAGTCTGACCAACTTGGAGATTTTATTTCCATTTCACTTAACTTTTTTTACAAGAGGCAGAAACATAACATAAGTTTGATGGGAGCAAATGTGTTTGCTTTTCCTTTTATGTGGGAATTAATTATCAGCAGCTTTGATTTGTAAATTGATAGAAAAGGTCCTTGTTTAATGTCCTTTGCTGCATCATAAGGACATATTTATACATGTTATGTTGTATATTAGTTTGTTCATTTTTTTATACCAGAATTAAAAGCTTTTAATGTTTCTGCAGCGAATAAACAGGTAAACATTTCTCAGAGCAAGAGAAGGAAAGAATGTAGGAGGAAACTCTACAGTACACAAATCCCATTAAAATCCCATTATCTGCTGAATACTAGCAAATAGTTTGGTCTTCTATTAAAAAATTGCCATGAACATTGTTATTTCTAAAGATATCAACACTAACCAAAGTAACGTACAATACTGTTTAATTTACTTTAGTTTACGCAGGATTAAAGCATGTTAAAGGGAAGCAAAAAAGATAAAGAAAAGATGAGGAGTCATGTCCATTTAAGTAATTTATGGTCAAGTTTTATGGTATTTTAATTTCATTTAGAAAACATCCTAAAACTAAATAAAAGAAAGATGTATTTCACTGCACTGAAGATGCATTAAACTGGTTACTTTAGTCATAACATGTTGAAGGTTATTTCATTTTCACCTTGAAAAACACTGATTCAAACAAGGATGCTCACAAACAAATGACTTGTTTGGAATAAACACACGATGACAGGGCGTCTCTACTGGCATCTCTAACTGTACAACACTCAGTAGCTACTCTGTAAAGGACGTTTCCTGGAATAAAGGAGAAAACGCCTCAATATTACAGCCTTATATAGGTTCTTCCACAGGGCTGATTCTGATTGTCATGTAGCTAAAGAAGTCTTGCATACCTAAATGTTACAGAGACCTGCCTGCTTGAAATTAATTTCCACAAGCACAGTGAAGTTTGAATTTTAATAAGCTCTTATCACATAATCTGTATTGTAGTTAAATGGAATGCTTACAAGAGATGCACAGTCACAGAAGGAAAGCCTAATGAGGTTTCCATGACTTATTGTCCGTCTTGCAGTCGACTTGGTTTATAGCCATGCTAAATTGATTTGGAAAATATTATTAAACCTACTGAACCGTCTTCTATCTAATTATTACAGGGTAACCTCAACATTTATATTACTATATATACACAGAGTGAAGCTGTTTCATTCTGTAACCCGAACTGAATCTTGCGAGCCCCTCGCTCTCATCTCTGTGCTGCCACATGCTCTGAATGTTAAACCGATGAAGAATAGAGCCTATTTTCAAGGCTTCCTCCTGTTTCCCTTGTGTTCAAACAGGAAAATCACCATGCACCTTTTGCTGATGTTTAACTGGTGTGCAGCTAAAAGAATAAAGCTCTTACAGCTTTAACACCCAAAGCCATCATGGTATTTTCCAGGCCTCTTTTTTTTCTTTTATATTTACTAAAATGTTGCCATATTGTTCATCACAAATTATTTCTTGCTGCTTTGTCATTTTCAGAATAATTATTTTTTGATCAAATGCTTGGCTTAGCATATATTTAATCCTTGCTGGATTAAATAAAACTATTATATCTGTATTACTTTATATATACAAACAAACTCTAAGTTATGATTGCAGCATCGGCTCTAATATAAGTCGTAAACTCATTCTAAAATAAAAACATGACATCAGGTGACACTCCTGGCTTAATGGCAGTCTTATTGTGTTCCCTTGTTTGAGTTTGCATTCATTGTGTGTTGATAATTGTAGATAAGGCACAGGTTGGTGCTGTAATTCAAGGGGATGGGCATGAACTCACAGTGAAAGAGACTAGCGATGATTTGTTCCTCTTATCTATATGGAGAGCTGTCTGCATGGTGTGCACTATAACTGCCGCTGCTTGCCATCATTACCGCTGCTATGGAGGCAAAAGGGCGGACGAGGTCTCATCCAGATCCATCAGCAAGTCTGAGTTATTCAGCCCTGCCCTGCTCTGGACAGGCTCAAGCGCAGAGTTCATACCGAGGGAGGGGAGTGTCGGCTTGTAAATCATTCTACATCAAATGGCGGCTTTGAAAAATCAATCCCCCCTCTTCCACACACACACATTGTTTTTCATATAGACAGAGGAGGCAGAGGTTAGGAATCCAGGATGCAAAGTGAAGAAGAAATAGCGTCTGCTCATAAAAGGTGGCTATCCTCTTCATAATAATTAAGGTAAAGGGGTCAGTGGAGGCAGTTGATAAGCAGGAGCCAATAACAAGTAGTCTTGGATAAGAGGGTGGTACCATGTAGACATGTTATACACAATGATTCTAATGGGCACTGAGGGACATGCGTCATAAAGTAAACTCAATACAGGCAGTTACATGAGGGGGTCATGCTGAGCCAAGCCTGACCCTGAAGACCCTGAAGCACTGGGATAAAATGCAACACAATCTGTTTGCAATGCTTCAAATGCCTCCCTGCCCACGTCCACTAAGCAGCTACAGGTGTGGTATATAGAGACTCGTAAATCATTTCTGATTTCCTGTCCTTAATTTTTTCATTTAGCAGCAGAGAATTTAACTCAAACTGAGCCTCATTGGAAAAAATCCCATGTTTTCTGATGCAAAAAGTTTTTTTTTCATATTTATTATATAAATGGAAAGTAAGCTGTCACATCAGAAACATCTTAATCACAGTGCAAAGGGAAAACCTGAATAAAATGAGAATACAGAGCTCGGAGTTAGGAGTCAGCCTGTCTTGTCATTAAAAACGTTTTGTGTGGAACTTGAACAAAGTTACTTTATTTGAAACAAGAAACCACAAAACATTTGTCAGCTGTCAAATATGGGGAGCCACGGGAAGGGTCAGACACTTCCCAAACATCTGAAATGGATGAAGGCTTTCAGTTTATAATTGGAGGGATTGGAGTTTTGGGTCGGCTGTCTCAAGTGTCCCAGCACAGGAAAGAGAGCATGTCCCAACAACATGATGCATTCAAGAAAGACTAGATGTTATCTAATATATATGGAAGTAAAATTCACATAAATTTTTTTCCAACATCTAGAAATTGATCAGTTTTACTAAGGATGTTGTGAACAATGCTTTAAATCTTTGATATCAAAGATGTCTGAGCAGGGGTATAAAAGCATCAGCTAATGCTGAGTCATAGTCTGATACACATCACATGTACAATAAGTTATTAAAAATCCCTACCATGCACCTCCTTTACATTCTCATTAGCACCTCAGGGCTGAGAGAACCTGTGTTCATGCCTTTTAAGGTTTTTTTCTTCATAAACAATAAAGAAGCAGGAAGTATCATGTACCTGTGCTGAATGTTCATGGATTTTTGTCTACTAATATATATATTTTACCACCCATCCATTCATTTTCTATGCTGCTTCATCCAATTCGGGGTTGGGGGTAGCTAGAGTCTAACCCGGCAATCATTGGGCAAGAGGCGGAATACACTGTGGACAGGATGCCAGTCCATCACAGGACATCACAGAGAGAAAAAAGCAACCAGATAAACAACCAGTGACACCCACATTCACTCCTAAGGACAATATGAATGACCAATCAGTTCCAAAACAACTACGGACATTTTTTAAATATAAATTTACATCTTTGCAATAAACTCTCAACAGCTCTGCAAAGTGCAGCATGATCTTTCAGTCGGTATGAACCAATTTATGACTGGTGGAGATGATGTGCCACAAACAAAAACCAAACTGAGGTAGTTGTTTGGTTTTAGAGAACAGATTAAGGATATGACAGAAGAGCTTAACTGTATTAACACCAAGGAGGCCAGAAATGTGGGTGTATTAATGGACTCCTGCTGTCACTTTGAGAATATTCTCAGGATAAAAGATCTGATGACCCTGCAGGACCTTTGCAGTCCATGCTGTCATCTTTAGTTTGCCTGAATCCTGTAACAGCTTCTTTACGGGTCTACCTAAAACATCAAAGCTGCCTTTTCCAACCTCTGCTGCTTGAGTCCCCACTAAGACCAAGAAAGTGGACCACATTGGTTCCGCTCTAAGTTCTTTATCCTGGCTGCATGTCAGAGGATAAAAGTCCTGTTGTGCATCTATAAAGCTTTGAATGATTTAGGGATGAAATGTGTCAATGACCTTTTGACCTAGTAAGAACCGACCAGTTTCCAGAATCGGAACCAGCTGTGTTCAGCTTCTGTGGATTATAGCTTCCCATTTTTAAAACAAACTCTCTGTACTTACACTTGGTGTTTATAAACCTGATACCAATGTGAAAGATGAGCATGTTATTGCAAAAACATTATGACACATCTTTCTTTATTAATCAGTTATTATTGGTAGAACTTGAAAAAAACCCAATTTAATATTTTCTTGGTAACGGCACTTATTTATAGCACATAGAAACACACTTTATTCTTCTTTTTCAAAGATTCAGAACGATTTCCAGCCTTAAATTTACAGGATGACTCCTTTGATATACCACACAATTAATCACTCTGTTATTGCATCTGATTTTCTGGTACACTCTTTTTAGTTATGCATATCAGTACCCTGAATCAGCAAGTACTGTAAATACTTGTATTTTACTAAATGTTGTATAAGTGCCACACAAGTAATCATCTATTGGTTTATTGTGATATTTAATCATGTGCACTTCAGTGAATGACACTGTTAAATTAAAGAGAAATTAATGTATAAAAATCTAACGGTTTTACAGTTTTCCAACTTTTTCCTTTCTGTGTTTAATGGTGAAAGTTTTCAGAATAATGTTCTTTTCAGATGAGATGAAATCTTTCAAAATAAACCGTAGGAAAGGTAAAGCTTGACAACCTTTCCAACATGATGCGCTCGCTCTGTCTTTTGTGTTTTTCAATTCAATTAAACTTTATTTGTATAGCGCCACATCACAACAGCGCCTTTTCAGGATGCTTCACGTCATTTTGAGCCAATTTATCAGAAATAGCCTAAATAAAGGAAACCAAAAGATTGCATCAAATCTTGACTTTGATCCAATCCCCAGCCTGAGCATAATGAGGCGACAGTGGGAAGGAAAACTCCATTTTATTAGGAAGGCAAAACCTCCAGCAGAACTCGGCTCAGTAAGGGCAGCCATCTGCCCCAACTTGCCGGGGTGGAGAGGACAGGAAAGACAGGATAACATTGCAACTGTATTAACAATTAAACTTTTTTCCAGCAAGAGCTGCAGAAAGAGGAAAATATGATGTCACATATTAAAATAAGGACAATAGGAGGATAAAAAGTGCTCAGTGCATTATGAGATCTCTCCATAACTGCATGGATGGCTAGACTATCCCTAACTATACAATTTGTCTTTTGCATCTCTTCACATACCTTGCCTGCTATAGCTCAAAAGTATTTTAAACTCCTGATCTTTTGTTCCGGCTCTCTCAGGTGAGTTGAGATAGACACTGTAGTTTTTAGTAGTCGAGGCAGAAAGCTGGGAAGATAATGGGCTGGAAATGGTTTAGTGTGTCAGATCATGACTGATGATACTTACTCACTGAGGAGACGGGCTCTACAATAGCTTTCGAACTGGTTTTGCTTACAAGCTGAAACCCTACAAAAGTTGGAAACAGAAACAAAAGCTACTTTTTTTATTTCTGTGATTCACAGCAGAGTATTTATTTAAATCTGCACTTTAAAACAAGAAGTTATTTTTATTTGTTGATTGCAGAAATTAATGATTAAAACATTATTTGTTTGTAAATTATGATCATTTATTATTATTATTATTATTTATTTGTTAAAGTAAAATATCTCTTTATTTTATTATATTTATGTTCATCATAATGAGCAGGTCTTTGATGCTTTGGTAATTTATTTTATTGCTGTGACTGGATATTTTTGTCAGTGCACTAATGTTTTTATGTTTCTGATCAAATCTTTTCTTAAATAAGTTGTGGGAAATGGTTTTTAAGACATTCACAATAGTGGTTACACTGTAAGAGTATCTCACCCCATGTTGTCTTGCTAACTTACTGTATTTTTCCCTCACCACCCTCCATTACCCCAGTTTATTAAACAGAATGAGGTCAGCAGCAGCAGTAGATGCAACATGAAGAATAAAGTCATAAATTGTTCTTTTTTATGGTCAGAAACGCTCAGCCTGAAAAGACAAAATGACAAGTAAACTCATGGTCATCATCACAGCAGTATGAGGCAATTTTGGTTAAAAGTATCAATGTTGAACTTTGCAGTACACCCTGCAGGAGTGCAGGACAATGTTTCATACTTGATACCTTTATAAAACTTTTTTTTGCACATTTACCAAGAGCCAAATGGCAAAAAATGGCTCCATGGTAATTTGCTGCTGTTGTCTGGTACAAAGGTGGCTGCGTTTCACTTTAATCTGTTGAATTAGTGGCACTTTGATCAGATTTGTTCTAGCACATGCCTGAACACCTTCTTGTCCGCTTAAGACCTGTTCCCTCTCTGATAACTCACTCTGGTGACCCTGCAAGCTTTTCCACTTTGTAAAGGCATTGACTTAAAATGATTTGACACTAGTAATGTCTCTCATTTCCAGCTCATTTATCTTGAGTCATATAGGTTAGGTTTGTATCTAAAATACATAATATATCAACATGCGACAGCATTATGGACCTGAGTTGTGTCAGTAATGTGTGTTATACATACAGAAATACTAAATATAGTAATACATGAGTAGAAGCAACAACACAGTTCATGTACCAAGGCTAATGATTAATTTAGTATTTAAATTAAGATAAACATCAAAGAATAATTTAATTGCCTGTGTTACTTTGCTCCACCAGAATTTTGAAAAAGAATCGAGTACAGGCAGAGTGAAAATAATATTTTCCTTTTCCTGTACTACAATGTTTATTATGAATTGGCTCAAATCGATGTGTGTGTAAAGTACCCCGAGATAATTGTTGTGAAGTGGTGCTCTACAAATAAGGCTGAATTTAATTGAATCAGCCAATAACTTTGGTCTAACACTGACATTAGACAAAGGTCCCCTGACCAGGATGCGGGCAAAGAACAGCTGATTATATATTCTTATGTGCATCTGGGTTGTGAAGTGGGTTTAATTCTTTATTTTCAGATGCCATCCAATTAATATCTGGGGAGTTTTGTTGCCAGATGTCCAGATGTGTTGTTTGGTGTTTATGAGTGATTTTTGCAAAGCTTGCTGCGTTCCAGCAAAGGGAAGCTGCTGTTGGAAGGAACTGTTGCCATGTTGCTGCTGATGAATACAGAACATTACATTTTACCAGGTAACAGTGCAAATGTGGCTGGTCTGAGATGTCCACAGTGTCGATCCAGGGTTTAGCGAAAAATCTCAGATGCATTTTGTGTTGGAAGGGCTAGCACAAAAAAAAAAAACAACACACTGTTAAATTTCTCTTTTTCACATCTCCAGTTCTTTTAGTGTTTCATTTGTCTGTTGCTGTCAGTGTTCATCTTCGCTGCTCCCTCCTCATATTTTCTTCTTTTCCCATTTCTAAACGTCTGCTGAGCAAATAAATCAGAATCTAGAATCTCTCCTTTGTGATAAATGACCATTAAAATTAATTAATCTTCTCTTGGCTCCACAGCTCACTTGTTTATGGCACTTTCTTGCTTTAGGCTGATTAAAATCATTACAAAAATTAACATAAACACAAATGAAAAATGTAATTAGAAGCCCTGAAAGATTTACCTATCAGACCTGTTCAAAATATAGCAAAAGAAGAACAGAAAACATTTCTCTGCAGTTGTATTGATAACTTTCAATTTGAGAGTAGAAGAAGACAGAGACTATTTAACATTTCTGGTGCTCCTCTTCCTCCTCCTCCTGAAGCAGCACACGTAAGCAGACTTAGTCCTGTTTACTCTTAACAGGGAAGATTTTGCAGCTCAGCTTCCCGCCTCTTTTAGGAATCAGACCATAGTAGCAGAAATGTAAATTTACTGAATAGAAATTAAGCATTGTCATAAAATATTGCCATAATGTTCAGTAGTCCTTGACACTTCTGAGGTATTCAACAAATACTGTTGGCCACAGAAACGGTCTGTTTTGCTGCCGTGGTTTTTCTTCTGGGAAGCAAAACTTACCCCACATGAACTTCACATGGCAGGGAAAACAACATTACTGTCTGAAGAAAAAAAAACATCACAGTAAGTACACTGTCACATTTCCATTTTGATCAGACCATCAGAAAAATGACATAATACCTGTGAGTATTAATAAAAGCTGATTATGATTAAACCATGTTGGATCAGTCTAATTTGTCTGAAATGTCTATGCATGGCATTTTTATCCTGACAATCTGTTTCAAGTGGTTTTTTATTAATTAAGCTTGTATCAATTAACCATATTAGTTGCACATTTAGCTCTTGTATTAAGTTTCTCTTTCACTTGAAAGTAAAGCTGTATCAAACTGTGCACCTGCCATTGCCAAGAAACATTAAGATCTGCTTCTCAAACTCCACAGAGAAATTAAAATAAAAACTTGTTGGATTTTCTTTTAAAATAATAAAATATATTCTGTTTTATTCTGAATGGGCAGTAACTTTGGTGAAAAGAAAAACATTGTAAATTAACCTTTTATTAGCCAGACAGCTACTTGCTTAGCTGTGTAAAGGTTTTCAGTTGAATATTACATTTAAAGTTATATTATAAGTTGAGTATAACTTATAAACACAGATTATTAGTATTAGACAGTGGTTGCTGGACAATCAGACATGTTCACATGACTTGAATTAACATGTTTTTATACTGTCTGTTGTTTGGTTCTTTCTTGATTTTTTATCATCTTTATAATTTTATGTGGACTGTTGTGATTGTGTGATTTTAAGGATTGTTAGGATGTATTTGCCATCAACCTGCCAGTGGGACTGTAGATGAAAGTTAGCCTGATGGCTAACTCTGGCACATTTACATGCTGGACTGAGAAACATGTGTCAATTAATGCAGCGTTTTTCTACCCTGGACCTCAGGGAACACTGTCCTGCATGTTTTAGAGGTAACCCTATTTTACCACACCTGATTCAAATGAATGGCTCGTTAGTAGAGTTGCAGAGAGCTTAATGAGCAGTTTAATGAACATGAATCAGGTGTGCTGGAGTTGGAAGGAACCAAAACAGGCAGGGCGGTGTTCCCTGAGGACCAGGGATGAAAACCCCTGGATTAATGTGCACTGTGCCATATTAAATAAAACAAAATAAACATAACATAGGCTGTGTCCGAATGTGCACCCTAATCCCTACATAGTGCCCTATATAGTGGAAGCGCCATTTTGTAGGGGTGTCCGAACGTTCTTTCAGAAAAAAGTAGTGCCCTCAAAATAACCCACAATGCACCTTAAAAAGTAACGAGCATTGTTGGTCACTAGACGGGACAATATAGACCACAATACATTGCGGGAGGTAGCTTACAATGGCGGATATAACACGAACATTAAAAAAGTTAACAAAACACTATAGGTCATACATTTTAATTTTGTTTTTATTGAGTAGATACAGTACAGAGAAAGAATTAAATATAATATAATAATAATATAATATAAATAATAATTTATATATATATATATATATTATATATTATATATAATAATATATAAAAAATAACAAAATAAATAATTATTACTAATTATCAATGATCAATTCTTTAATGCTGTATTTACTGGCATAATTGTAAGTTTTTCACAAGAAGTGGTTGAGCAGACTGAGCATAATATCTGCCGTGACGCTGACGTGTTGTCAGGGTAACTCGGCTCTGTCCAGAGAACCTGCACCTTGATCGGCTGCCAAAAATAATGGAGGAAAGGAGATGATTGCTTAATGTCACCTTTAGCCAGGGGTAGGAAACTCCAGTCCTCAAGGGCTGCAATCTTCCAAGTGGTAGAAATTTACCTGCTGAAACACTCCTAACTCAAATCAATGGGTTTTTAGCACAGTGGCCTCACAGCAAGGAGGTTGCCGGTTCGAGCCTTGATGTGGGCGGGACTCGAGCCGGGAACCTTTCTGTGTGGAGTTTGCATGTTCTCCCTGTGTTAGCGTGGGTTCTCTCCGGGTACTCCGGCATCCTCCCACAGTCCAAAGACATGCACCTTGGGGATAGGCTGATTGGAGACTCTCAATTGCCCATAGGTTTGAGTGTGAGTGTGTATGGTTGTTCGTCTCTGTGTGTTAGCCCTGCGATGGACTGGCGTCCCGTCCAGGGTGTACCC
>JBAMIG010000013.1:17864043-17875516 GCA_037177335.1 Kiunga ballochi | reverse complement strand
CCCTGCGATGGACTGGCGTCCCGTCCAGGGTGTACCCCGCCTCTCGCCCGTTGGCTGCTGGGATAGGCTCCAACCCCTACGCGACCCCGTTAGGGACAAAGCGGTAGATAATGGATGGATGGAGTTTAATTTAATAATGAGGTCAAGGTATCGTCAGAGTAACTTTTTCTATTGCTACCATAATTCCACCATTCAGACATTTTTCCTCTGAGTCACAGCTGTGTTTTGTTTCAGGGGAAAATAAGTTATGTTGAATTAAATTCATAGGGCAGCTTCTATTTACAGAACCTTTGGCCTGGTTATATTATTTGGATGGTCATAATCAGAACCCCAGACAAACATAAAGGCAGTGTAGGAGCACTTCTGTACACGAGCACACATTTCTTGTTGTGAGTTGAGTAATGTTAGAACGGACGCTGTGTGCTTAAACATAATTCGGCCTTAATATGAGTGCTGTTGAGGTCATTCTGAAAATGCGGCTGGTCAGCAGAAAGTCGATTATGCTGCTGGAGTCCTAGAAACGTTTACTGACATACTAATTTTCTTTCCTCCATAAAACTGGGTCACCACTGGAATCTGTTTTAATCATACCAAGACTCCTTCACGAGGAAGTACAACTTTAACAAAGAGAAAGAAACACATAGTGGAAAACTAGGTGGCAAAGCAGCTGATTACAACAAAAATGTCCTTTTCATATAAGGATGAATATAACCTTCACCTCCAACTTCTGAATCCATTATTTCGCCCTTTTACCATTAGTGTTCACCCCAAGTAGCATGCCGCTTTCCCTGCAAAGCTGCAAAGCGACTAAAGAAATGTTGTTATGAGGATATTATCAGACGTGCCCCCAAACCCTGACCTCTGTCACCTTGATGCATGTTTACATAGGTAAAATGTGCAGGAGTAAAGTGGGTCAGGGACCTGCCCGTCACCACTCACCTCCCAGCCTTATTTACAGTCGTCTCCTACAGCCTTGATTGATAGCAGCACATCCCATTTACACCACAGCAGTCCAAGGCCTTCAGACATACCCAATACACACGTCTTCCATGGCTCAAGCTGTAGCACTGCAATTAGATGTCCCGCTGGAAACCGACTGAGAACGAGAGAAGAAATCAACCTTAACACAGTGTCTATTTTGCAGGTTTGATGTTCTTTCAGAGAGCAGAGGAGAAAGTGTAAAGCAGCAAAGGGGATTGGCGCAAAGGAGGATTTAGAAAGGAGCTACTGGTATGATGCGAATGATTTATTAGTGTAGCTGGACACTTAATAATTACTTAACACACACAAGCATAGATCACCTTTACAGTATTTCTGTCAGGGGAAGGCGAGAGAATGGAAATGATATGTGATTGATGCCAGGAAGCATAGGCAGGGCCCAGGGGGAACGTAGTGCAAGGTCTTACTTATAAAAACATCAATCAGGGAGCATGGTCTGTGAAGCCACGGGTTGTGAAACACCACAGGTCCCCCACCCCCGCTCCTCACACTGTGAACAAGACTTACCTCAAAGGGAAATGGGGCTCTTATGCACAGTTAATGAAGACCCTTATGATACACATGGCTGCGACATATAGCAGAAACAACATGTGACTGTTTACCTGCAAACAACCCCATGAAACTGCCCACATCACTGCAGTCTGTAAAGAGAACGTTATTTCCTGGTAAAGGGACATGTGCAGCAATATTTCCACCAGCGGGGATTTCACTGTTGCTTTTATGCTTTCTGAATGTGTGATAAAGATTATTTGTAAACTAAACTGTTAAACAAGCTTCCTCCAATGTACATTTAAAACTCTAATATGAAGACATTTTGCCTGTTTTGCAGATGAAAAGGAAACTAGATTAAAGGATGAACCAACCAACATTGCTAACAGGTAACTTTGGCAAAAAGAGCATGTCGGTGCTTTTTATTTCTACTTGTTGCTGTAACACAAAATGTTTTTCTTATCAGACCAACAACAGAACATAAGTGGCATCAGTCTTACACAGAACCTGGACCAGTTTGTGACGTTAATAAACATGAATGTAGGATTTTTTTTAAAAAGAGCTGAACAAGACTCAGCCAAACGCAAACTTTCTTTAAAAGGTTTTGGAGACTTGAAAAACTTTTCCCAAGGACGGATTTAACAATAACAGCATTATATGTTCCTCAAATTAATAAATTAAATTATCTTATTTTAGCTTTATATACTATCTTTCCATTTAAGTTTGTTTCTTTGCATAAATCAGTGCACTTTTTTCTTGTTTTTATAACTAAATAAAGAAATGAGCGGTTGCTATACTGCCACCTGCTGGTGTCATTACACTGTCACATCAAGGAGTGACCACGTTTAGTCCTTAAGATCTACAATCCTGCAACTTTTAGATGCAATTCTTGTCCAACACAGCTAAATCCAATTAATTGTTAACAGGCCTCTGCAGAGCTGGATGACATGCAGAAGAGGAATTCAGCTATTTGATTCAGATGAGTAGGTGATGGGACGCATGTAAAATATCCATGATGGTTGATCCAGAGGACTGGACTTGGTTTAGTCAACAGTCAGTGGACTAGTGACGGGAGAGCAGCTACACACACTTTCTATATATTGGCGTAGTAAAACATTACTAAGCTAAGAATATAAGGGGTGAATGTTCATTACAAGATCTCTTTAAACATGGGAAAATTGGGCTAGAAATTTATAATAAATGTACAGAAGATTCAATTGCAATGCTAAAAATGTATGTATTTAAATTAAACACACATTCACAGCAGCAAATACAAAAGCAAATAAAAAAAAAGAGTTTAACTGCATGATGTTAAAACAGCAAAAGGATAAATAAGATGGGTTTTTCAGTTGATCTCTGATTTAAACCTATTTGCATTTTGCTCATTCACAACAAAGGTTCAGTTTATTACTAAACAAATTCAGTCATTAAAAAATGTAAATATGTAATATTACAAGGATCTCCTTCATGAGATTTCCTTCATGACTTTCTTCCTTTGTTGGTGAAGCAACACAATGCAACAATAATAGAACAAAATGGTATCAGAAGGAAATTTTCATGCACAATAATGAAAGAACAAAAAAAAGAGGGATATTGTTGATCTGAGACCAGAAAGAGGATCTAACCACCAGGATCTGAACTGAGGAGCCAGACATAATCACTTCAAGTCTATTAGTTGAGATCTAGTTAGAACAGATCTACGATAGTCCAGTTGCTAATCACTGTGTTCAAACAAGCTGGTTAATAAAAAGCTGCCCCGCTAAGGAAGTGATGAAAAGTAAAGTGCCATTTTGTATGAAAATAAAACAACAACAAAGAACAGATGTATATTGTTATCTTGGGGATTTTTGAAGTGAGCCAAGAAACTGTCTCTAAATCAAGGATACTTTATGTTGAACATAAACTTCACTGTATGTCACAATTCTCCATACTCTCCACAGAAGGATGTCTTTTTTAAGAGACCATAGTAGTTGCAGAAAGATAACGTTTCTCTTGGGAAGCTGTAAGAGTTTGTACTTCCTCTCATTAAACAGCAACAGCTCCAGTAAAAAGAATAGCAGCAAGCTCACCTTGTGGTTTGTGATGTGAGAGCAGAACCAACATGTATGCTGCCTGAAGTCATGAAACCTTTGTGTTTCTCAGCACAACTATTTACATGCCACTATTTGTCAAGCCTCTTTTAATTGGCTTATTTTTCATGGGACAACCTCAGCCCTCTGGAGAGTATTTCCTTTAAAATGTTGATAAGCACCTGATTGTTCTTCTGTCTGGCTGTTTGCATGATGTTAAAACATGGGGTCAGAACGGAGTCTGGAAATATTAGAGCATAAAAATATGCATTTTCATGCTCAAATGCATTTAAATTTACATTTCTTTAGAGCGAAAAGAAAAACTCACAATATGTCCTCATTATTACGGCTATTTCTTCATGAGCCCTTTCTAACTGTATATTTCTATCTGTAAGAAATTTGCTTGGTTTTCCTTTTTGTTTTTTCTGCTTTGTTTATTGACTTCCTTAAGAAAATGTAAAAGCACTTATGCCCCCCTTCTGCCACTTATTTGCATGGCATTATGGTGCAGGTGCAGTGGCTAGGGTAGGGTCTGGAACCACGCTAATGAACATCCTTGTATTAATTAACTTCAAGTTAAAATGGCGTGAAATTGAAAATGATTATTGCCAAAAAAAAACACCTCTAATTAGGATATAAGGAGGGTAAATAAATTATTTGATAACTATTGTTTATTTGGAGCTGTGCATCACCTGGTTTGGGTTAGGAATTAATTTCCATAGAACAACCTTAATGCAGGGTGTCATCTAATTTTATGTAAATGGAGGAAATAATGTAATTCATAGCTTTTTTAAGGTTAAATTTACGAGTAGACATGACTTTTTAATGTGTACAGGCTGCAGTGCACCCACCTCATCATTACAAATCCCATTTATATCAATATTAATGAATTATAATAATTAGTAATAGGAACTTTGTTTAGTGCTTATATTAATGTTTTCATACATAGTGTGAATGACAGAAATGGTTTACATGTGTTTTAATATGTTCATAAGTCAATTTAATAAAATGTAGTTTGGTTTTCATTCAATGTAAAATTCTTGATGCTTCCAATAAGCAACACTTATGTTTTTCTATCAGTTCAGCTCAGCAGAACAGATTGAGAGGCCGGCACTGACAGGAAGGGACCTGCCATTGGGTGATGAATGAGCCTGTCAGATTAGAGACAATTTGATCATGTCTATTGACTCAGTTTAATTTCACTGATCACATCATGAGCTACGATGCATGTACAGACAGATGCTCATCCATTACAGCTCCGACCAGCTTTCCTCCTTACTTCCTGGCTATTCCTTTCTCACCTGCAATTTATCTAAATGTTAGAGTTGAAATCGTTTTGGAATTTCCAGTTGATGAGCTCCTCCACAAACATATTGATCATCCATTCAGTGTGTGTTTCTGTATATGTGCTCCTGTAGTTTCACCAACTAGGAAAGTTGGTTGAACGGTCATTAATGCAGATTCATGTTTACGTCAGCATATTAACTAAACACAGGAAAACATGGGATCCCATTTTGCTGAATCTTAAAATTACAAAAATAACTTTTTTTTTTGTTTCTGTTATGAAAAATGATGGAAACACAATCAGGCCCTGTGATGGACTGGCGACCTGTCCAGGGTGTTCCCCGCCACTCGCCCGATGTCAGCTGGGATTGGCTCCAGCCTCCCTGCGACCTTGTTCAGGGAATAAGTGGTAAATAATGGAAGGATGGAAATTAAAAAGAAGTGAGCAAAAATGTAAACCAAGCTAAGATTTGATAATTATTACTTGGAAATGAGGCCTGGGGTCAGTGCAGTTCAAATCAAATCAAAAAGCTTCCACCATTCATTGATTATCTTTTATAAGCTACTATTTATGATTGTAGAAGTTAACTTAATTTTAACAAAAATTTTCTGCCATGAGAATGAATACACACACACACACACACACACACACACACACACACACACACACACATATATATATATGTATATATATATATATATATATATATATATATATATATATATACAGTATTATTATCTCTAATAATCAATTCCAATTTTTAACATAAGAGGAAATGGTAACGTCAGACTGAACTGTTTGGGTTAACCTAACTGCATGCTTTTTAAACATCTAACTGATCAAACTGATCAATCAGCTTGTGTTTCCTACCAGCTGTGTTGTCATGGCGACAAGACTGGATCCCGGTCTTCCCAGGCTTTCTGATATTCCTGACAGAAAGCAGGAAGGTGTGATGGTGAGATCTGGGTCAGAAAGCTGCCAGCAAACAGAAAAAAAAACATTTTAACAGATATTCTTTTGTCACAGATGACCTAGTTGCCTTTTTACCCTGAAAGCGGGCCGTGGATGGATTTAATATGTTGCTGGAGCAGAAAGGTAAACGGCCACATGTGCTTTGTCAGAATCTTTGTTGTAATTGAACCCCGGATCAGCTGATCCGTTTGTTCATGACATACCTACAGGCGGAACTTTAACTATGAACAGAACCTCAAGTCAGGTTTTATTCCCAGGAGAAGATAAACTACATGAGTGGAATCTGAAACAACTATTCCACAACTAATTATGTAAATCAGCAACGGGTCAGTAACGTGGGTTTAAAAGGAGCATTTCAGATGAACTGAGTTTCATCAATCTGAGACAAAGTGGATCTAAAATAAGACAAAACTGAGCATTTAAACATCTACATGTAAAACATTGTATTCTGAAGGAGTCTCTGTATGCATGGGATGCTGCATCAAAAGCAGACATGATTCTCCTATGAAAATCACTGCAGGGACATCCAAAAATTACTGTCTGTATTTCTATTTCACAAGCAATTAGCCTAGACATAAACTTACATTAAACACAACTCACAGATGACGCAGTACGTATGGACGCAGAAGAAATAATAAAAGAGAAAAAATATATCTTTTTAAAAGGAATTTTAAAGAAATGAGGGAGAAGAGCTTTAAAAAGCTGTGGAGAATTCTGCTGCAGCCCATGGAAAACCCTGAAACAACGATACCAGACTACATGGCTATCAGGCTACTGGGCTAAAAGAAAACATGGCTACCCAGCTATTAGGCTATCTTGGTACATTGCTAACAGGCTAACTGGCTACATGCCTGGCAGGCTACAATGCAACCGGGGTACAAGAAAATATGGGTACCCAGATTTTAGGCTGAATAACTAAATTAATACCAAATAATATGGCTACCAGAAACATGGCTACCCAGCTATTAGGCTACATAACTAGGTGCTACATGTGTTTACCTGGATGAAGATATGGACATGTGTGTGGACAGCATGGACGGCGTGTCCTGCAGACTACAGAGCAGAGGGAGCATCCAGCTTGTTATCAGTAGAAAAGCTGCATCTCTGATGGGATGGGGGTGCATTAGTGTCTATGACATCTGGAGCTGCTCCCATCCAGACAACGTCTCTTTCAGGGAAGACCTTGCAGATTTCAGCAGGACCATGCTGATCCACATCCTGCATCATCACAGCAGCTCAGATTTTGTATATAAGGTTAATTTTCTACTGGGAATACAATGTTATGAGATGCATTTACATAGCTGTGATGTTTTGGAGTCCAGGTTGTATTATTAGCAGTTTTTGGTGAGAGATGTAAGCAAAGATGTTGTTCAGCTGTTCTCTCTGGATCCTCAAAGACTAGGTCTCCGACCTATTGGTTAACGGGATCAAACCGGATCAAAGGAGGGGAAACTCTGTCAGACCTCAGCATGAGCCTTTAAAGTTCAAATCTTTTTCTCTTTCCAACACAGAAAGACTACTTTAGTGCCAGGTGCAAATAGGGGCAAAACATTAACAGGCAAACGTTTAAAAACCACAAGAACAGTTTCTGATCAGTCGTAATATGGAGGATCGTTGATCAGAAACAGATGAGCCGGCCTGGTGGGTGGTGTAGACGTAAACATAGACAAATATACATGTATGTGTGTGTGTATATATATATATATATTCTATCTTATACTATCCTATTGTATTTCTATTCTATTCTATTCTATTCTATTCTATTCTATTCTATTCTATTCTACAGGCATGTATCAGATGCTTTTATCCAAAGCGACGTACATCAGAGAATAAAACAACACAAGAGAGCCAGATGCTGCAGGTCTGGTTGGACACAGTTATTGTCCTGTAGGACGCAAGTATTGTCTTGTAGGATGCAGGTGATGTCCTGTAGGACGTAAGTGATGTCCTGTAGGATGCAGGTGATGTCCTGTAGGACGCAGGTGATGTCCTGTAGGATGCAGGAGATGTCCTGTAGGACGCAGGTGATGTCCTGTAGGATGCAGGTGATGTCCTGTAGGACGCAGGTGATGTCCTGTAGGACACAGGTGATGCCCTATAGGACGCAGGTGATCTCCTGTTGGAAGGAAAGGTCTGATCCTCCTCATGTTGTACAGAGCAAAATGTCAAGTATGGGACAATGAGGACACATGATCAAAGTTCACCCTTATTGGTGGACGTAAGGAAGGATTGGCCAGAAAGACTATGAGCTCAGTTTTGGAAAGATTTAGTTGAAGGGGGCGAGCCTTCATCCATGCAGAGATATCAGTGAGACATGCTGATATTCTCATTGAGACGGGTGTGTCACCAGATGGGAAAGAGAGGAAAAGCTGAGTGTCATCAGCATAGCAGTGGTAGGAGAAGCCATGAGAGCGTATTACTGCACCTAGTGACGGTTGTGTCACCAGATGGGAAAGTATCATCTACATAGCAGTGAAAGTTTATACCATGTTGTCTGATGATATTGCCTAAAGTATGCATGAAAAGTGTAAAAAATATCAAGTCCAAGTACAGAACCCTGAGGAACTCCATGGCTTACTCTGGTGTGTGAGAAAGGACTGATCTATTAGATAAATATTACTTAAACCAGCTTTGTGAAATCTCTTTAACACCAATAACATGTTCCAGTTTCTGTAGCAGAATGTTGTGATCAATGGTGTCAAATGCAGCACTGAGATCTAACAAGATAAGAACAGACAGGAGTCCTTTATCTGAGCCCAAGAGAAAATCATTAGTAACTTTCACCAGTCTCTGTGCTATGATGAGTCTAAATCCTGACTGGAATTCTTCAAACAGATTATTTCTGATCAAATGGGCACAAAGCTGAAACTATTCTCTCCAGGACTTTAGACATAAAGGGAGGTTGTATATTGGTCTATAATAAGCTAACACTCCTGGATTAAGAGTGTTTTTTTCAGTTAAGGTTTGATTACAGCTGTCTTAAAAGATCGAGGTACATAACCTGTTAATATTGATATATTGATCAGACTTAGTACCGATGTATTAAACAAGGAAAATACATCCTTGAGTCTTCTTGTGGGTAATGGGTCTAAAATACAAGTTGAAAGTTTGGATGAAGCTTTTATTTTGGTTACTCTGGGAGCCGTACTGGACAAAAATAGTCTAAGCAAAAATCTGGTTCGATATTTGTCTCATGAACTGCTCTAGATGAAACATCATCAGTAGAAGTAACAATACTCTGGATTTTCTCTCTAATAGAAACTATTTTGTTTATGAAGAAACTCATGAAGTCGTCACAGCTGATAGTTAAAGGAATACAGGGCTCAACTGCACTATGGCTCTTAGTCAGCCTGGCTACAGTGCTGAAGAGAAACCTGGGATTGTTCTTGTTCTCTTCTATCAATGATGAATAATAATCCTTTCTGGTCTTACGCAGGGCTTTCTGATATATCATTAAACTTTCTGTCCACACTAAGTGAGACTCTACTGGGCCTGATGAACACCATTTCCTTTACAACATGACAGGGAGGACATAAACGACGAGCAAGGGATCTTGAGATGCTCAGAGAGTGTGGAGAGGAGGATCTGATGGTTGACCGTGTCAAAAGCAGTGGAATGGTCCAGTAGGATAAGGACTGGGAATGGACCAGTGGATCTGGCAAGCCGTAGAGAACCAGTAACAGATAGGAGAGTAGTTTCAGTGGAGTGGCCCTGCCTAAAGCCAGACTGATATGGATCAGTTTGTTATCATGGAGGAACTGTGAGACCTGGCTGAAGACGCTCTAGTAGCTTAGACATGAACGGAACCAGTGAAACCAGTCCATTGTGTCCAACCTGGGCTGGGTTGAGTCTGGGTTTCCTTTGCAGCGGGGTGACCCGAGATTCTTTGAAAATAGTCAGAAATACACCAGATTAGAGAGATGTGTTGATCATATGGTTAGCGCAGCTTTGACCCTGAATACTCTGCAGGATGTCCTGCAGAGCATTCAGGGTCCAGAGGACAGGGTAAAGAGGACAGGGACAAAAGGACAGAGTCCAGAGGACAGGGTCAAGAGGACAGGGTCAAGTGGACAGAGTCCAGAGGACAATTTCCAGAGGACAGGGTCAAGAGGATAGGTAGTGGGTATTGAGCTCAATAGTAGCCGTGAGACTTCATCCTCATTTAAAGGACAAAAGGAGCTCAGAGAGACATAATTGGCTGGTTACTGTGGGTTGAGCTGGTCAGGTTCTGAGAATTGGTTACTAATGCAGCAACCTTCTCAATAAAATGTTAAGCAAACATTTCTGCAGTCAGTGCAGCGGGAGGAGTCAGCGCAGTGAGAGGAGTCAGTGCAGTGCGAGGAGTCAGTGCAGTGGGAGGAGTCAGTGCAGTGCGAGGAGTCAGCACAATGGGAGGAGTCAGTGATGTGGGAGGAGTCAGTGCAGTGGGATGAGTCAGTGCAGTACGAGGAGTCAGCGCAGTGAGAGGAGTCAGTGCAGTGCGAGGAGTCAGTGCAGTGCGAGGAGTCAGAGCAGTGGGAGGAGTCAGTGCAGTGCGAGGAGTCAGCACAAGGGGAGGAGTCAGTGATGTGGGAGGAGTCAGTGCAGTGGGATGAGTCAGTGCAGTACGAGGAGTCAGCGCAGTGGGAGGAGTCAGCGCAATGGTAGGCTGAGCAGGTGGAGGTGAAAGGAGAGAGTTAAAGACCATGAACAGCTGACGTGTGCAAGGAGCATTACGGATCTATATACATATACATATGCCGGGTTTTTGTGTGTGTGTGTGTGTGTGAACGTGTGTGTGTGTGAGATTGTGTGTGTGTGTGTGTGTGTGTGTGCGTGTGTGTGTGTGTGAGTGTATATGTGTGTGAGAGACAGAGAGAGAGAGTGTGTGTTAGAGAGAGTGTGTGTGTGAGAGCATGTGTGTGTATGTGTGAGATTGTGTGTGTTTGTGTGTGGTGAACTATAAACTTATCTGTGGGATCATGTTGTGTGAGCAGCTCGTTCAAGACGATGGGACAGTGATACTGGACCTTTTCTGTTGGCGTTTCCATGGAAACTTCTGTACTTCTGCTAATATCAGGAAGTGGCTTTGTGAGTCCTGGTCTGGTTTCTGGGCAGTAAAAACATGTTTCACATTTACACATTTGCCAGAGAGTTCACAGCTGCAGCCAGCTTCTGTCTGTGTGAATGAAGGATGTCCCGCTTCCTTTGACAGTCCGTCGCCATGGCGTAGACATGCCCCCGTCCAGTTTTCCAGCCGCATTAACACCGGACTCCTGAGCGTCCCCGTCCTGCTGCGAAGCTCAAACTTCATGTTTCATCAGCACAGCAAACAGCTGTGAATAAATTCAGCGTGACGCCGCCTGCAGCAGCAAGAGGAAGCTTCGGCTCCGTGATGCAGCTTCTCCCCACACACCAATCCCACAATAGAAAAGTTAGGTAGCAAGGATTGGGGGGCCTGTGGGGGGCCTCGTGACTGTACGACCTCATCCAGCAGAAGTGAGCCTATACAGGGGGGTATATATTGGTGTAAGTGTGTGGAGAGACTAGTAGTGCGGTATGGTTTTCATGGATGATTGGAGAGATTCAGGATTGGAATGAGAGGAGAAAGGTGGTGGGGTGTTTGGAAATTAATTTGTGTGTATGCATATACGTGTGTGTTTGGGGAGGCGGGTATGTG
>JBAMIG010000013.1:17771288-17786701 GCA_037177335.1 Kiunga ballochi | reverse complement strand
AGGAAGCCGGAGAACCCAGAGAGAACCCACGCTAACACGGGGAGAACATGCAAACTCCACACAGAAACGCTCCCGGTGAGAGCCCCGCTCACACCGAAGCTCGAACCGGCTGTGAGGCCACTGTGCTAACCACTGCTCCACCGTGCAGCCCCATTTCCAATATGATATATAGAATTAGGACGTCTCTTTTCATATAAGAGCTACTGTAAATGTCCTGACTCGCTTAGTCATTGCATATGAATATTAATGCAGTGCCTCAAATGCATGCGGTAAATACTAACATCTTCAAATTTTTGTTTTATCCCACCAAACCTTAAACTGGCATCTGTGCATTTGCTACTCATACACACACACACACACACACACACACAAGTCTTAAGGTCAGAGCACAACCCTCTGACTGCTCTAATTAATGGCAGGGAAACACATAGTCATAATGGAGAAATTTGTTTACCTCTTCCAGCATTATGAACCGCCGTGATTATTTGACATAGATAATAAGCCTATTCTTTATAATTAAAGATTAAATTATTGACTTGGATTAATCACAGAAGATAAAGCTGATTCAACAAGCCATGAATGAATAGATTAATATTTTCCTCCCAGTCTAACTCTGAATGATTGTTCACCCATTGTGTGGTGCTGTGACAGAGATGAGCAGCAAGCCCTTTGGCTTTTTTTTTTAAACAGAGCTATGAATTGGTTTGCTCTGACTCTCAGCTGTGTTTGCTGCTGCATTATCAGATTTTGCTCTCAGCAAGGACATATCCCCTCTGCATATATTCATGGCGATAACTAAACAGCTATAGGGTGGCATGTGAAGTGATCTATAAAAACCTGGGTTAACAGGGACACCACTGAAGAGCCCTTCATCTTCGATTTGTCATTTCACTGACTGAAGCCTCTCTTGTGTATTTTATAGATAATTGAATGTTTAACGGTGTAACCCAACAGCTATGTTTACACCGCTTGTTTGATTCTATTCCTCATAGAGGGAAGGAATCTTGAAACCCATGAATGTGATTTCATATTATAGGAAAAACACACAATAGAGTATTTCTATAAGTGCCCTGCTTCTGTGTGGTTCGTCTGTAAAAAGAAGCCGAACAAAGGACCAAAATTAAGGGTAAAGATAAAAGGCCAAATAAAATCTCAGTGGTTGCAATTTAAGGAATTCCTTTGGTACATGCCACAGTAACATACATCATAAACCTCATAGGTGCTATCACATAAACATGAGTAACAAAAGTACCTGGCTTCACAACAATCTCAAAGGATACCACGAAGCAACACAAACAGCTTGTTTTCCATTTTCAGGCAGATGCAGGATCCGATTTTAAAGTTTGGCCTGGCAGATAGTGTTAGATGTAGTTTGGCATTGCTGCGTGTGTAGACAGACACATTTATCAGAAGTGTGGCCTGTCCATGTTACGACAAGAAAGGCCTCCTCGACCTTTGACAGTGTTTGTGAATCCTGTAAAAACACAGACGCGGTCTTTCATTTTCAGTGTGTTTGTGTGTGAAAATATGCCGTGTTCATGTGCCGATGACTGTGAGAGTGACATCCACTTCCCTAGTGGGTCCAAAGTCTCTACTCCGCTTAATAGCACACCCACACATCCACCCACCCACATGCACATACACTTGTCTCCACCAGCTACCATCTTTCCCCGTGGTGGAGAGCGCAGAGTGTGGGAGCGTGAAAGTGACTGGCTATCTGGACTGGCTTCGTCTCCAGCATCCTGTCAATTAGCCATCTACAGTTCCACTGCTGTGGGAGTCCCTGCAGCTTAACATGCTGTCTGATATCTGATCCATACACGCCCAACCCTGGAGGCCACGCAGAATGTTATTACACTCCTCACAACCCACAAACAAGCAAACACACAGTCTTTTCTTGTCTTTTTTCCCCCTCATATTCTTAACTCTTGCTGCAAATTGCAAAAGAAAAAAAATTAACTCAAAAGCCGATCTCATCCCTTTTGCAGGTTGAATCCCCCCCTCATTTCCACACCGTCTCACGCTTCTTCTCTGGTGCATCAGCAAAAGATAAATAACAGCACGGTGTAACTGGGCAGCTACCCCTTCTGATATGCATCTCCACCTTCCAATCAGATTAAATACCAGTAGTTGGAAAACAGCGATATGCAAACAGTTTAGGTTTGTAATGGTTTAGCTTTTCTTTCACTTCCTCCCCGTGCTTCAGCTTGATGAGGAGAATCTGCAGCTCGGGGAAGGCTTTCAACTCCTCGATAAAGGCTTCCGATGTTGTGCTCCTGCTAAACCCCCCTCTCTAATCCCTGGGAGTCTTTTACTCACACAGACATTTGTCTCTCTCTGACAAGTCATACACCAAGCTGCTGGTATTGTTAATGTAGCTGCACACACACACACACACACTCACACATAGAGCAGCGCAAACGTGTCTTCAGAGTGTGTATAGTGTAGGTAAAATGCTTCCTCATAAAAACACACAGGTCTCATCACAGATTGAGAGTTGGCTCAGAAGATTGATCATGACTACTGACTGGGCGCCCCTCCCTCTCTGCAGGATCAATACATCCTTCAGTCAGATTGCTTCCTTGCCCTTCCTACCCCAAGCCTGGTGTGAGTAATTATCTTGTGCCTATGTTTTGGGCCCAGTCTCAGCTACATTTGTTAATGCTGCCAGAGCTGGTGAAGAATTAGATCTTTAGAACAAGATATGTTTGTTTTAGTGTATATCCAGCCCAAATCAATCAATATACACTGTCTATCTTTTCCCCAAAGGGTGCTGAAATTATTGAGCAATATGAGATGACTCACGGCTTGTGTTGCGCTGGGAAGAGGAGGGAAGAGCATTTAGGAAAAGTGAAAAAAAGTTTAAAGACGGATACAGAAGTCAGATCAAAAGCAATTTATATGGTTTTGTTTTTCACCGAGCAAACATAAAATAAAAATGTCACCAGATCAGAATCAGTGTTTCTTTTTCAGGTTTGTTTGTGTTTGAATAAAACTATATTTGTCAGAAATTAATTAAAAAAGAGATTTTACCTCCAAGTTTTTTCATTTGCACTCTTTAGTTTTTTTTGCACTTGTGCCATTAGAGGATTTTTCTTACACCTTGCAGCAATGATGAATGGCTCTGACTGCACAGAAAGCTATGATTATGAAAGTCTTGGCCAAGCACACTATAAATACACATGTCCTCCTTGCTGCCAAAGTGTGCTTCCCATTCCACCATGTTTTCCAGTCTGTGAATGCATTAGAGAAAGTTCCTCTAAAAAATTAACCAAGCCTGCTCTTAAGACTGCCTCATAATGGGTTCGGGCTTTTTTCACCCCCTTTGCCAGTTAGATTTAATTAGCTTGCAACAATTCGCAAATGCAGGTAGAAATAAAAAAAGAGTGATAACTTATAAGCTGATCTTGCCCTCTAATATATATTTAGTTTAGCTTGTGAAAAATAAAAGTTTCAAGAATGAGCTTTTCTCTTTGTTCAAACCTTTGCTAGCATAACATTAGAGTAGAAATGCAGTCAAAATGTAGCAGGATATTTTTTAAAAAAATGAAAAAATGAAGCCTAGACTAAAAGGTTTTTAATGTATTCTTGATGTTTGGATACCTAAAGTAAAAGCACACCACCCTAAACAAAAAGAAATTCACAGCTTGGCTCTCTCAGTGATAACACAATAGCTACATATGCTAGCATGAGCTGCCAGATATCTGCGTACCTTTCTGGCTGAGTAACAACGTCTTGAATACAAGATAGAAAGCGGCTGTTTGTGTATGTTAACTCTGAAATGTCTACCCTATTTTGTGAAACACCGCACTTCAAAGGCTAAACTAGTTATTATTTTAAATGTGCTGTAATTCAATGGGTAGTTATTTTCATTTTTGGGGTAAAAGTCCAGAAAATTGCATTACTATGCAATTTATTATAAAGGACAAACACACACAATAGTGATGGAACAATGTCAGTCATGGAAAATGTCTTTAAGTGGAGACCCAGAACATCTTTCTGTCATTTGTTAGGTGGTCCCAGTCAATGTGTGCAAACTCAGTATATCTAGAAAGGCAATGCAAAAACATGGCCGGTGTGACTCGGATGAAAATGTCAGTCGGCTACAATTCAGCCAATGGAGACTGCATAGAGCACAAATGTCATAGTGAATATTTACCCCTGGCACAGTCTGAACATGAGGGGTTTGTCTGTCTGCTTGGCTGGACTCTTTGCCCTTACTCTGAATAATGTGTCACACACTTGGATTTGCACTGCTGCTCATTTTTTGTTTTTACTTTCAGTTAATTACCACATACACAATCTTTCAATCATCCCTCTGTTGCTTTTCTTTTCTCTCCATGCATTCTGTTGTTTAGTATTACTGTTAGCTGCACTTAACACTTGCAATATTAGAGGTCCAAACACTAAGATATCATGACAGGTTTGTCTGCTTCTATCTGACTTGGTTGTGTGAACCAGCTGAACAGATGCATGATGAAGGTTGACTCTCAGCTTCCTCTTAAAGGTGCACACAATGATTGGTCGAATGACAGGCAGGCTTGCTTATCAGCATATACATGCATTTTTCACCCCCATGTATTTATATGTTGCATTCTGTATTGTTTAATAATGTACACCACACTTATGAAACAATAGGAGATGAGAGAGAATATTTAATAATTAAAGCTAACACCTTCCTAATATGTGCAGCTCCTGCTGACTATCGAGGTTATTTGGTGTAGCTATAGGGAGTAGTGCCACGACTCCAGACTATTATAAAAAGCTTAAATGAATCAATGCCAGTGTACAGTTTTTCACCAAAATGACCTTTTACTATTCCCCGGCGAAAGGAATTGCACCAGCCAGGGCTATTTCAATCACACAAAAGCAAATGCAAATTCCCCTGAAAAGGTGCCTGTTCAGTTGGCTAAAGGTTATATAGCGCTTAATAAAATACATGTTTAATTACAGTTATTATGTCATGTCTATGTAGCAAATTTAAATTAAGCCGTACAAAACTTTACTTCGTCCTGATTATATTCTATAAGTATGTCACAGAAACAGCCACTCATAAGCTCCTCTACGTGTAGTAGAAAAAGCAACTTTACTGGATAGTCCTGCAGTGAATGCACCGCATTGTTGAAGACTGCACACTGAAGCTACCTGAGCTAATGTTAGTTTATCTAACAGGTTAAAAGGTAATTAAACTACAATGCAATATTATTTGACTATAAACTGAGAGATTGCAGTAACTGCCTCTCGTCATGTTTTGTCACTTTAGTAATTTATTTATTTTAGCTAGATAATTTGGACCACAATAGCTCTGCAATGCTACATAGATAGAACTCATGCTGTTGCTGGAATATAGCAGTCTAATGCCCTTTAATGGTATATTTGGCCAAATCATTTGTTGTGTTTTTTCATCTGAACTAAAATTGTTTTTTGTGTTTCCTCAGACATTTTTTTTATTTAACTATCTTTTCAAAAACTAGCCAGATTAATAATCATCTATTCATTTTCTCTAAATCTACATCACATGGCCAAACTAGATTTAAATTTGCAAAGTATTTGGACAGTACACAATTAGTCTACTGTGTTTTTGTTAACATTTCTTTTTAAAACTAAGACAAGACTTGATGACTCATGTTTGTGTGCATCTGTTCTATAAATTTAAGTATACCCCTTACCTTCACCCACTATCACATTGCCAGGAAAATGCCAGAAACAGGCAGATGTGGGGGTGCAAGTAATGGGGGACATCTTGAGGTGGAGAGAAGGTGGATCGTGGATGTATAGGTAGAAATTATTAAATGGCAGGCAGCAGCTCAGCGGCCACTAGCAAGATTCACTAAGCACATACACCACTAAGCGCTGGAAGATCCCTACGTCCCTCACAAGCACAAATCCATCCCGCTGCAGCAATATTTTCTATCAAGTTCTGTATAAGAATCAAAGTCAGAAACTAGTGAATCTATGTTGAATCAGTTTCCATCTCTGCGCGTGGTTTCTATACCTGCAAGAGCAGGATCAGCCTTTTTGTTACATTTGGAGGGAGATGGTTGTGAGGTTGATTTTTTTTCAAATTATCTTTAAACATAATGGAGCACAAAGTCTAAATCATGAAAAACAAAAAGCATGTTTTGCCATTTAGAGTGTTTTTTTTAAAACATAATTCTTAATCCACAAATCCTGATATTTAGATTCGGATGTTTATGTTAGCTAGCATGATGACTTTGTATCAGCTGGCTCCAGACTGCAATGCATGATGGTGCTTACTCATAATGTAAATCATAAAGGATGTTCTGCATGGATTGTTTTTGCAACTAGATCACATATAAATTTGTTAGCTGCCCTTTAGTGGCTTAGAAAAATGCATATATTCAGCAACACAAGCTAGCTTCCAGCAGCTCATCTAAAGCCTGTTTGAGATAAATTATTAATGGACTGTAAACACAACAGCAACATATCCAAATTATAATCTGTCATTTCTGGAAATGTTTGATTATAAGCATAGGAAAATAGTAGTAATTTTGTATTTTTGCTAAGCTAGCGTCCCAGTGTGTCCCGGTATTCCTCTGAACATGGTATTCTGGGAATCTTATAGATTAAAATATGGTTGTGGCCAGTACCACATGTAGTCTGTTGTTGTCTTTATTAATCATTTTTATTAATGTCTGTTACATTTACAGTCTAAATAACAGTGAGTTGTTTTTATTGGTATTTACGATGCATCTCGGTTTGTTTGGAAAAAAAAGTCAATATGGTTTATTAATCATATAGATCTGAACTGTCTGGCGTCTGCTTGATGCATATTTTAAAAGAGGTTTGGTATTTTCTCTTCTTATAAGACATTTATAGGTGGTCACAAAGTGGCTTTTTTGAAGACATATTTCTGTCGCATCTTTGTGCACCTGTAACTACCTGGTAACGTCAGCTGTAACAGCTGGAACGCACCATAAGCACAGCAGTCACCACAAATTTTATGATTAGAGGGAAAAAGGAAAGGTTCACAGCTGACTTACAGTTTAACATGGCAAATTAAGTGTTTGTGGATAATTTTCCCCCTGGAAAAACAAATCTGTATCTTCAAACAGTTCTCTGCATATCTACATATTTAGTACATCTTGTTACTTTTTCTGTTTTTCAGCGCTATATGTCATAACCTGCCATCATCCAGAATATTCCTCAGCCTCAGATGTGATGTTTTCATGTCTTGTTTAGGTAATATGTGGACATTAAATCTTTCACCTGATGTTGGCAGCCTTGTCGCCTGGCTCTGTCCTTGTTGACAAAACACTTGACCTCCAGGTGCAGTGAAATATTATCTGATTTAATGTGCCCTGTATAAATCGCCTTTGCTCTCTTTTCTAAACATTGCATTCTGCCGCATACAATTTACAGCAAATGCATTCAGAGGGGGGTGTTTTGTTTTCCCTTTGTCTTGATTGGGGGTCTCTCACACATCTGGATATCTTCTCTGATTGCAGCCTAGCATGTTCATAGCGGCTCTATTTATACATTTATGTTTCTATGTCATTATAAAGTGAAAGGCATTTAGGTGAAGTGATGCTACTCCTGAGCTTTGATCATTTTTTAAGTCAAACAAATGTGAAAAATGCCAACCTCTTTTGCCCCGCATGACAAAGAAAGTAGATTTATGCACTACAAATCTTTGAAGTGGCATTCAAGCTGAAAAACCGTGATTTTATTCAAAATGACATTGAGGGTAGTTATGATTCACCAAGGTCTTGAATGATTAAAGACATTATCTTGGATTGTTTTATGATGCAATGTTTCATTTATATTTAGAAAACTGACTGCTGTCTCTCCATATCTTTCTTTTTTGCCCGCTACAATATCTTTTTTTTGACCATTGTGGCCTCATTTACCCACATTCCCTCATTTCTCCTCCTCACATAAGCATCAAGTCACTGTTTGGTATGTTTGCTTAAACAAGCATGTAACTGCAGTCATGTTCCCAACTGGTGTTGTCAAGATTAATTTGGTGTTTTCCTAATGCATGCTAATGAGAAAGTGGTGTGCGTTTGATTGTCAATAACATGAAATACGGCTCTGCTCCCTAAATGCTGGCTCCGTTCAATATCCTATTAAAGTTGAATCACAGATAACTTGGCGCGCATCAGGAAAGCAATCTGAAATTTGTGCTGACATTGATCCAGCAGGAAGGAGACCTATTGCTCCGATTAACACCATTGCCCCAGGAGAGGAGTCCCTTGGCCATTAATAGCCCACTGTCCCAGATTTTACTTGGACCATCTGAAATGCTTTTATTTATGACATAGTAGACAGTTTATGAGAAACTAGCAAAGCAACATGAATACAGAAAAGAATCAGCTTTTTTAACCATGCTGTTTATCACAATGTTTTAAATTCCAGGTAATACTCCGGCCCATTTTCTCATCTGTCAACGTAACATATAGCACAAATAACAAATTATGTTTATAATTAAATATCACTAGATGCTAGTTTTAAATCTGAAATTTTATGTTGATAAACAATTATTTCTATAGGATGCTCTTGTTTCTGTCCACTCATTTACTAACCTGATAACATTTAACTTTAACATTTAAAAGTGACCCACTTTAATTCCTATAGTCGAACTTTGATTGATTTGCTATAGTCCTCGATTGGGTGAGAAAGTTGTATTTAAACATAAATTAAAAAAACAAAATCAGAAATAAAACATATTCCGTAGACCAAGGGACCAACATTTCTGGCACATAATTTCTTATTATTCTATATATTTTAAGTTAATCATAGTTAGCTTGAGCATCCTTATGTACTACAGTACCGGCAGAGTACCGTGTGACAGAAATTGATTTGTGTTCTGCTTTTCCTCTTTGGCCTTTGTTTCATATAAGGAAGACTCCAGGCCATGTAATGTGAATCTATAGCCATGTTATAATAAATATTCAAGCCTCATCATATATATTTTATTGCAAACTGACTTTATAGTAGAGAAGTGAAAAGCTGGTGTAAAATTTCAAGATAGATGGGGCTGAACTTTCTTTTTATCTGTGGTAAATCACTACCATTTATATTTACAATCTTTTATAAACTTTTTGAACATATAATAATAGCAGAGAACCACATTTTTTGACAATTATTTTCAACTGGGTTAAATTACAATTTGTATAAATGTGTTTTAATTATTTTAAGCCTTAAAAAAATGTTAATTTCACCATTTTTAGCATGAATTTGATTTTTACAGTAAGGAAAATATAGGCAGGTTCTAGTTTTGAAGTGCTGGCAAAGACATTTCAAGAAAGGAGGGAAGCATTTCAAAGATGTAATGAATTTGATTGATGGAAGTTTTAAAACTCTTCCTAAAATCAATTTTTATTCTTTGGCTTTTAACCCAGTATGACACTGTCTCTGTTTTAGTGTGCTGTAGCTTTGTTTTATTTATTAGTTTTATTTATTGTTTTTTTTACTTCTATTAAAATCTCACACTTTGAAATTATTTATTGTCCACTTTATTTTTTTTGTTTTATTGAATATGTACAGCACTTTGTTACAATGACAGTTGTTTGCAATGGCTTTTAAAAAACAAGTTGAGTTGAGTTTAGACAAGAATTGTGTTTTAAACTGTTTTGTTGGGAAATTGTACGAAGATGTTTCATTTCTGCAAAGTGACATGAACAAAGGATGGGGATAAGATAAAACCCTGCAGACTCTAGATGCTTTTGGTGGATCAGCAGAACAGGAAGTAACAGGTCCTTTTTAGATGAACCTCCTTTGGGATCAGGAGGAACTCAGTTTTGCTGCCTGAAAATGAGTCATGAGGGCATGTAGTTTCTAACAAAACAGCACAACAGACTGCAATTTGTTTCTGAACAAATCCTTATTATTTTCTTTTACAATATGTTGATTTGATAAATGTAGCTTTAAACAAACTTACTCTGTCAGTGTCTGATAAGAAACATTATTAAATTCCTTGTTATAGCTACATTCATGTGGCACTCACCTGAGAACCCACAAACAGGTGAATTTAAACAGTGCACATGAGAAACCATGGACCTAAATGTGCCAATTCAATACCAGATGTCCATGTGTTGCGGCAGCTTAGCTCCAGCTCATGGGAGGCTACTATGATTACACCCACTCAAAATGTGACTGTCTGATCCTACAGTGCAATGAAACGTACAGTAGCCTATGTAATATGCAGCAGGAAGAGACAAGTAGCTCATCCATTAAGCAGTCCCCTGGAGCTGGGACAAAGCAAATGACAGATCTTTGGTTGCTTTCTTTTTTTAAAGCAAATTTCACCCATTTGATTATAAACACTGTGATAAGGGCATTTTCTTAGAATAAATATGGCATGTAATGAGCTATGGCATCGCTGTTTATGCATGTCCTTGACTTTCACATTGAGAAAAGAGTAAGAGCATCCTGTACAGATCTGAAAAGTCCACTGTAAGGGATAAATGTTAGTTGGCCTTATTGAGAAATCGCCTCGTTTTCTTCACTGACCTTCACTATGTCTACCCTAAAGAGAATTAGCAAGATATTAATAAATAATCAGTATGTATACTATGATGAAAGTGATCCCTACAGACAGATTAGATATGTCTACCACAAAAGCACGCTCTTAAACTGACAATTAATTAGCACATTTAGGTACTGATAAATAATTAATTCGCATGACATTGAGCGTCTTCTGGGACAGTACAACTGGATAAATCATCAAGCTTCCGTACAAGCCAAATAAATCTGAGACTGGAGCCGGCACCACATAAATCCATTATGTGTTTGGATATCTGTTTTAGCTAATAGGTGTCATCATGTCTATCTTGGCAAGGGTTTTTCCTCAGGACACTGTTTGACTTCTTTAGTGGAGGTGCAGTGTGAACAGATCGATGAATGTTGTGCGCATGATTATGTTACAATTATACACTGAGCAAGAGAAAGGTGATTCAAATAGATGCACCACACCTCTGCTGGCTCAGTGGGAGGCAGAGTGGTCAGCAAAGCCTGGCTACCGTCCTGCTTTAGTACCAGCTGGCTTTAGAACAGAATTAGAGCCTCCCTCCTTGTCTCCACCTGCCGTATGCTGCTCAAGTGTTCCAAATCAGGCCATTATCTGCTTCATTTCCTTGCTGTCCAACTCAGCTTGCAGGGAAGTCAGCTGCTTACCCCTACAGCATGACATCTCACGGCTCAAAAGAACCAGCGAGAAAAGACATTTTTATTCGACCGGCACATTTTAAATGATTAGTATCAGAATTTATTCTTACAGGCACAGCAGTAGGAGCGAAACGTCAACATGAATCTTTCTCTTTTTGTAATTTTTCTTTTAAACAAGCTTTTTTGCATCCTCATGCATCTACATAAGTGAACTTACCACACTTGGAATTCAGTTATGATGAGTAAAATAAATAAGAAATGATCTTTATAGAATGCATGATAATACTCAGAGGAGGTCACCTTTGCACACACACACACACACACACACTCCCAATAATGCAGGTTATGGGAGAATACATCCTGATCTCGCCACTCGTTGCCTGCGTGCGAAACACACTGATGCCACTGAATACATCAGACCTTTCACCCTTCCAAAAACAATTGTGAGATGACTGACTTAGCATTTCATTAACAACACCGGTGCTTCACACAAGCACCTATCGACATTCAGATCTACTTATTTTCTGTAATGAGCTTCTTACAACATTAATTATCTTATTTTACCACATTTGAGGTTAAAATATTGGTAGGTTTTCTGAAATGTTCTCAGGCCTTTTGAATGATCCTTAATGTAAACGCTACAAAAGCAAGGCAAATCATTTCAGTGTCTTCATTGAGCGGCTTTGATGTATTTTGGACATTTAAACTATAGAATTTATTGACACTTTAACATCAAAATAATAAAAACTAATTAAAAGGAGGTGATTATTACAGTGATACTCTAGACTTGACACTTTTATGTCGATTTATTAAAATATAAAATTTAATCCTTTTTCAATACCAATGTGCTGATAAAAAATCATGTTATTGTTTTAATTCCTTAGAGTTTCTGAGAGCTTCGAGCAATAAAACCCCAGCCCCGTATTCTCTATGTCTTACATTTCACATTATCATAGAAGTCTGACAGATGTCATGATAATGATGATGATAATGTTGCTGATGATGTAATGTCAAAATATTTTACTGGTTTTTGACTACTCTGTCCTTTTGGGTTTAGGAAATGTTCCTTCATTTATTTATAGTCTAATTTGATTTTTTTTTATTATTTATTCAAGTTTTCAGAAGCTTTAATGAGTTTTATTCACATTTTATCTGAGCCTTGCATAAACTATACAGGCACACTGAATAATCATGTAATTTTACTTTTAAGAAGCAAAAAGTATCAGTAAAAAGAAATACTATAAACTAATTATTTCTTATCAAAAGCAATCTTATTGGTATTGTGCTTCTTTACATAGAAATCAGATGTTTCTTTAGTATAAATATGTAGATATTTAAAGTAAAGGTTATACAACACAGTGATACGCAGGGCACGTTTCAGCCAGCATCTGTAGATGTGTAATGATATGGTAATCTATGAAGGTGCTCAAAATTATTCCCTTTGCTGTTCAGTTTGAACAATAGAAATCTGACTTTCCAGTGTTTCTGCTTTGTAGAAAACTTTACTAAAAATATGGTTTGTTGTGTTCACAGAAACAAAAGCCACCTCTGTGGCTTAAAGCATGCACACAGGGACAGAATACTTACACAGAAAAACTTGGTGACAGTTTGCTTCTGAGATAAATTGGTCTTAGCAAAAGTGTCTCCTGCCGGTGGCCAGTTTGTGTTATCTGTGCCATGAACATGCAATTTCCCCTTGATTGTGCTCCCCACAGATAAGTAAACACATTCAGCAGAGCAGTAAACTACATAAGACAAGCCCAAAAAGACAGCGGTAATAATCTGCCAGGAAAGACAAACCCAAATCGTAATTTAAAGATGCACAAGATTTCAGACATTCAGCAAGAAAACCTTTTATATCATCGTGATTTCATAGATGTCCCACACAGATGCACTGCATTGGCAAAGCCTTCACCACCATCTCAGTTTAGCTACACAAACATGAGCTTTGTTGCTTTTAGATGTCAAGATCAATTCTGTAGGCTTGCATGGAACAAAGTGGAAATGGCTTCTCATGAGTGTTTTCAAATGTGAAACATATACTTCAACATTTGGGATGAAATAATATTTACCACATTATAAGAATAGAAGTTGCATTTATGTATTATGAAACGGTAGCGATGTGTGCTTGATGTAGGAAGCCTGAAATTTGTTAGCTGACTGCTGTGGGCTTTAAAGTTAAAAAAGAAAATTACCTGCCAGGAATATCACCTTCTATCAGCCAAAATAATGATTTAGTCTTCTTTTCATTGAAATACATCACTCAGAAAGGTTGTTTTTTTAATTATTTTATTTTTACGACAATCACTCAAATACTTTTTTTCTCATTATTATTTTTTGCCTTTAACATTTCTGTGTCAAACCTGGTCTGCACAGAACATGGTGTTATGCTGGAGATGACATTATTTTAATAATGTGACATTTGTTCTTAATGCTTCACTGAACAGTTTGCTTTTAGTTGTTTTGATTTACTCAAATGTCTCACCAGTATATTTCACTGTGAGCAATATAAAGCCCGTCCTTCTGCTGGCAGGTTAGAAAGGGTTTTCTTCAAGCACACACAAAGCAGTCCATTAAAGATTTTTTGAGGCAGATACAAAAGGGCAAATGAAGCCCAGAAACAGGCAGAAACACAAAGTAACTGTAGCACTTCTGGCTGGATGGCTAGGTACACCCTGAACTGTGTTCATGAAAAGGATTATTTAGAAACAACATTTTTATTTTTAATGCAATGGGAACATGAGGAAAAATAAAGCTAATACTGACTTGTGACCTGTCAAAATTTGATTTAGTTACTTTAAACAGTGAAAGCACCTGGACAGACCCCTCCTGTCACTTTATTTCTCTTGTAGGCTTTTTGTAGAGGAACAAACACTTACAAGGAAAATACCTTGGCGTGAGTCCGGGTCCGCTCTGGGGTCAGGGTGACACTTTGGAAACCAAACAGGCTGAACATGAAGTCACACGGACTGACAGCTTACTCTAATACTGGACAGTTTTGGCAAGTTGTCGCCATGTATCATGAGCAGCAACTTGACCTGCATGAAAAGATCAAAACCTGCTTCGTTTTACTGAGGGAAGGAAGCCTTTGCTGCGAGGTTTTATTAATCTTTTCTGTTGTTCACCATATAGATCACAAAAGCAGTAGTTGGTCGTAGGCGTTACACATGATGGATGCATCTGACAGGAATAATGAGGAACATGCACAGCTTGGAACCTTTCTATGAAAACTGCTGGTTGTGTCTTCTGTCGCTACGTGTGAATGTGTGTTGTTGGGATCATTTTTGATTCTGCTGTAATTGTGTGAAAATGTTGATTTCCTGGAGCTGAAACATGCAGTTTTATTTTATCCTGGCTAAGAAATCCACCCAAAACACAGGTATAGAGGTAGGATTCTGTTTTTTGTCGTTTGTGTTAGAAAGCAACGATGCCTTCTTCATCAAGCCAACGTTTGATTATCAGTAAGATTTTTAACAACTTCAGAAAACATGCATACATTTTTTTATTTCTATTGAAATGAATAAAGGACAATATTTAAATATTCAAACTAAAAAATACTCTTTTTTGCAAATATTTACTCATTATTATTTCTAACAATTTTCCATAAAAATCCAAAGCATGGCCACAAGTTAACTATTTCCTTCCCACTTTGTTTGAAATCCATGGCTATGACTTGGAAACATGCGGCCACAATTTAAAATATTTTCAATTGATATTTTCAAATGAGGGCTGGACGATGGAGCAGTGGATAGCACAGTGGCCTCACAGCCGGTTCGAGCTTCGGTGTGAGCGGGGCTCTCACCGGGAGCATTTCTGTGTGGAGTTTGCATGTTCTCCCCGTGTTAGCGTGGATTCTCTCCGGGTACTCCGGCTTCCTCCCACAGTCCAAAAACATGCACCTTAGGGATAGGTTGATTGGAGACTCTAAATTGCCCATAGGAGTGAGTGTGTGAGTGTGTACGGTTGTTTGTCTCTGTGTGTTGGCCCTGTGATGGACTGGCGTCCCGTCCAGGGTGTACCCCGCCTCTCGCCCGTTCACTGCTGGGATAAGCTCTAGCCCCCCCGCGACCCCGTTAGGGACAAAGCGATAGATAATGGATAAATGGATGGATGTGGTCACCAGCTGACTGGTTTTACTGTGCTGTGAAAAGAAGACATTTTCTCAAAATGCTGCAAAGTAATGCAAAGACAAAATCATTAGGCCAAATTGATAGATAGATAGATAGATAGATAGATAGATAGATAGATAGATAGATAGATAGATAGATAGATAGATAGATAGA
>JBAMIG010000013.1:17740733-17756825 GCA_037177335.1 Kiunga ballochi | reverse complement strand
GGAAAGGGGGGAGGTGGGGGAAAAAGGAACAGATTTGTGTGGGGTTGGGTGGGTGAAGGGGGGGGGGGGGAGGGGTGGATGGGGGGGTTTTTTTTTTTTTTTTTTTTGTCTTTTGTGTTTGTCAAATGCCATCAACAATACAAATGCCCCCCAAAAAGCATTCTTTAATTATACAGATTCCAGCAGGAGACCTGTCAAAGTCTCACTGCTTTTGATTTTTGTTAATAGACTGCGAGTGTCTGATCTTTCAGTAGGCTACAGCCTGATCAATAAGAACTTGGGTGGCCACTTACATGTTCTGCATGAAAGCATTTACTTCCCTGAAAACAAAGCAACAAGGAAATTGAGTGAAGCTTTGTGGAAATACCAACTGAGGTATTATGAGTGTAAAATGTGAATGCTGATTCAATACCATCAGAAAGCCTCTTGATATTATTTTTCTTCGTGTTTTTCTGCAGGCTGCACCATCTCAACCAACAATGCCAAGAGTTGCTTGAAGGTAGCTAGTGATATAAGGCAGTTACTGTTATAGATAATTACAGATGACCTTTCAGATGTTCTCATAGATTTTCAGCTAGATAAGCTTAAGCCTTTTGGATCTTGGGGTTAGATTGTGTTGAGGACATGTTCCTGCATGATGGTTACATTAGAACAACATATAATAATGCTCTTGTTAAAGTTTTTAGTACTGCATTATGCATTTTTATGTGCTCAGGTTGTGCTGTCTGAATTTACATCATGATCCAGGTTCTGTCTCCATGAACTTTCCAAATGGTCCTGGTGATTTGGCACCAAGCACTCATAAGGATGAAGAAGTGGATCTTGGAAGGTGCTAATCTCAGGACTGTTCGGCAAGAGATTGCTAGTTTGAAAATAGCCCTGCTCGATGTTTTCAGCAGTCATTGCAATTTTACACTTCTCTCTCTTATCACAGCTCCCTGCTTGTGCTTACTATAGTGCACTCTCATTCGTGCAAGGTTTGGGTTAGCTTTCATAGACACGGTTATATCTTAAATGTTACAAACTATTCGACTCAGAAAAATCTACATAAGGCACATGCACTTTACTATATACATTTCTTAAACATTGGCCTGGACGTACCACTATTTTCCAGTTTACTATAATAAATCAGGACTATTTTCTGGACATGAGGACAAAGTTATTGGTATTTTCTGGTCGCCTGCTCCAATGACACCACAGCAATTAAATGTAACTGGTAAACAAGGTAAAGTAATAATTGCAGAACACTCTAGTTTCTGCCATCATTATGAGCAATATTGGGGGAAAAAAGCACTTTCAAATCAAATCCCTTTTCTTTTCCTCTGCCACACTGACATTTTCAGAAAAATGAATGGGTTCTTACTGCAGTCGTTAAGCCGTAAAAGAAATGGAGGAGCTTGAAGCTTCACCTGTTTGTGATCTAACAAGCAGACCAGGCAGCCTGTCAAGAAGGGCTTTAATGTAATTAATAACGTGTCATGACTTGGCTGGCATACATATAGTGTTAAATGCCCCCAATCAAGTCTAACTTGACGCCACTGGTAGTCCGTGACTTGGCATAAGCAGTATTTAAGGAAGAGTGCGTGGGGCCCAGGGGTGCACTTGATTTGGTCATCAACATAATGAGGTAATTTTAAACAGATTGCCGCTGAGACAGATAATAGGCACATCATCAATGTGCCAGCCTGACCTTTACTAACAAAGCATAAAAATGTCTTGCTCTGACTAGGCGCTCATGTTCTCAGGGCAGCACTGCATTAAGCTTTGAATCAAAGTGATGAAGTTTTCAGACTCCTTTCATGACAAAGTCAGAAGTCACTTTTGATCGTATTCATATAAACACATAAACTGCCTTTCCTTTGGTATGTCCTTCCTAGGAAGGTGTGTTTATGATTATAATGTGAAATCTTTAACTGTAAAACGTTCAAATTCAAACTATAACCAAAAAATGTAAACCTCAAACATTTACCTATTAAAATACAACAATTCAATGCTGTTATTTAATCTTTGAGCTGGTCTTATAATGTCAATAATGCTTGCAGCTTAAATAATTAGTGAATGAAACAGCCTATTTACATAATCGATCATGCATCCATGAGATGCATTCTCATGTAAATATCTAATCAATGTTTTAAATTTGCATTACAGCATGCACAAAGTGAAAAGTCATAGAAGAGAAGGCTCAAGAGATAATGGAAATATACGAGCAATCCTTGCAATGAGGAAGTGTAGCCTATATGAGTAAAAGTTTGACACACTAAACCCAGTTAAATAAATGCACTCATATTTTTTACATATCTTTATATATAGTTGATACATTATATTAATACATTAACTCTGTTATATTATCTCGAGAATCTCTTCATAATAAAGACTTCTATGTTGAACACAGAAGAGGATCCACCCTGTGAAACTGCAGAGCATTAAACGGAGAACGCTCAATGTGAACCGGTTATTTACTTTGAACAAATTGACAACCTCGAACAGAATCTCTGCTCTGACTGATGGTCTCATCTCACCCTACTGCTCAGCGGAAGATGCACGCTTCTCCTCTGGTCAGTGAGAAATTGCTATGTGCTTTTGCGTAGCTATAACAACTCGCATGCACCGTCAAGCCTCAGAAGGGCTCGGACTGATCTGGTGGAGCGACTGCATACCAATCCACACATTTACTTCTTATTTATTTAGGCTGACGCACTGTTCCCTTTCCTGGTGAGAACATGACGTAACAACAACGTGGATGTCTGTTTTAAAAGGCAAAATGTCACAGTGAGACAACACGGTGGTGGGATGAATGAATCACAGTCTATCATTAATCTGCCAATGAAATGGATCTTCGTGGCCTTTTGGCTCTGTGGTTAATCTCAGCATTGACTTCTGGCTTTTGATAATAACAATCAACATTATACTGTCTTATACTGTCTGAGAATTTTCAAATTCATCACGAAGCAAATTAAATTGCCTGAAGAGCAAATGTAATAATAGTCTATAATAGTCCCATGCATCATGGGTTGTTATGATGCCTGTTATCAACATCCTGGGCATTAGTCATCATAGACAAATGCTCACCACTGCTGGCAACAGACATTACAAAGATGGAAGACAGCAATGTGATGACGAATGGATCATTCTTGTTTTTCTTTTATTTTCTGTGGTCAAAATCTCAGCCTGATTAGTTTCCTTGTCTTTTCTCAGTCTAAGTTTTTTAGTGAATAAAACTTTCATTTCCATTGTGTCTGGTTGTCGTTCAGTCTTCTTGGTGTGTTTTGCTATTTATTTATTTTCTTATGTTATTCTCCATCATGACATAAGTCAGATATTTATGGACAAAAATAACGGGGAAAAAAGCAACATATTTTTAAAAGATCTGCGTCTCAGATTAACGCCTGTCCCACCTCTCTGTCCTCGCCGATGGTACATCAGCTCACATCACGGAGAGAAGCAGCGCAGATTAAAAATGTCAGTTTCAAACATCACCATGTCTCACTCTCTGATACACAGCCGGCGGCTGGGAACACACACAGGCGAATCTTCACTTAAAAATCACACAGCAAAGGCCAACCACATCCACATTCATTTGTGAGCACACGCAGGATGTGACCGCCTTGACTACTCGTGTCATGACTATACTCTAATCTCCATCCCGGTTCTCCCAGTGCGCTATGAGCCTCAGTCTGAATAATGTTTCTTCGTCCTCTGCCTCCTAAACCACGCTGGCCTTTGACTTGTTTACACAGATTAAAGATGTGATGTTGAAACATGCGCTGGATCAAACAGCGGCTCTGCCGAGGCGTAACAAATGTCAGCATGATGAAGGTGAGGACTCTAATGCTGTATTATCTCTGCTACGTTGGGAAGCAGGTGTGATGAATGTCCAGCAGAGACAGACACAAATTTCTACCTGCCTCCACCTGACTGTCGAGGGGGGGGTAATGTGTTTAGCCAAGAGCTGAGTGGGGGGATGGGTTAGGCAGTCCAATCTGAAGATGTTTGCTGGTTGACAGGGTGGAAGCGGTGAACGGACATGGCACGGTTAGGCCCTGGGAGATTTCTGCCTGACAATGCTGAGGACGACAGACAGGAGTGGGTCGAGGACAAAATAGGAGGGTCAGCACGGGACAGGCAGGTGTCACCTGATGTATTGTGGGTTAACAGTTTTAGAATAATGTTGCTGCTAGCTTAATTACACTAGAGATATAAATGAGCCTAACACTTTTTCCTCTTCTTTCAGTTTTTTTTACAGCAAGTCTAAAATGAGGCTGTCAGTACTGTGAAATAACAACAATTAAAGGCAATAGTTTGATTATTTGCTCTTTTTCAAGGTATATACATTACAGTGATATAAAGTATGATGTTTCCTCTGGGCTTTCTGTTGTGCTTGTTTTGGCTCTTTTGGAAATGCTGACTTGCCTGACAGACAAACACAAGCAGGATGGAACGAAGCTGCGTTTACAGGACAGAAAGTCCCCACAATGGATGCAATATTAGGAATTACAAATATTAAGAAATTGCCAGGTGATCGCATGTTAAGATGTTTTTGAGGGAGGGAAAGGTTTGCAAGTCTGGAATAAGGAAATCAAAATTCACTTTTAACATCTCAAACTAACCATCTGTTGGGAATGAAGAAACGGAGACGGATGGTTTCTATAAAACAAAGTGCAGAAGTGAAACACCTGAAAAAACAAGTTGTAATAGATTAATTTTTCAGTCTGAAGGTTTTTATTCCTCTTTGTTTACATTCAGAAGGTACGTTTAATAGAAGATTAATGAAAAGATTACATCTGTGAATAGTTTTAATTTTCTTGAGATGATCTTTTTGTACGTGTTGAAGAATGAAAAATATTTAATACATCTGTGACTCATATCTGTCAAAGAAAAGATCAAAATAATGTTGCTTATAACCTATTTCTGGTCTGAAATGACAATTTCGTGTCTTTCCTGATGGATATAATTTATTTGATTTATTACTTGAGACAATTCCTACAGATTAATGCTTTCCTATTTGTCCCGTAGGCGATCGCTGTATTTTTCTTTGGACACTTCCTCACTGAGAGAGCTCCAGAAGTATCAAAATGGCAGCCATGTGATTGGTGTTCACATTTTCTAAATGCTAAGGAAATAAGCTTCATGGCTTCTTGTATATCTTCCTTAGCACATTAAACACTGCACCACCATTTATGAAAAAAAGGAGATAATTCAATCTCACAACACCTCGCAGCAAAGACTTTCCACTCATTACTTGAATATGTGTTGAACCAAATGTGTTTTAAATGGATAAACATAAGAACAGGGAGTTATGTGTAATAATTTATTTATCTTATCATACATGTATATATGTATAGTGTGTATTATTGTAAAAGGATTGTGTAGATGAAGTACTTAAAGCACCTTTTTACTCCTTGTTCTGCATACATGTATTGCAAATTAATGTAAGTTGGGGCGTCGTTATATCAAGGTTGTCTTTCCAGACGTCCCTCTGAATTTTTCAGACCACCTTATCTTAACCTAGTATTTTGTTTTTTTTCTCAAAAGGGTCAAGGAAAAGAGCTTTGGAATAAACTAACAGGAGTCTTTTGATGATTCAACCTAACCCCTGGTGTTTTCCCTTGAAAACTACTCCTTCTACTGAATAGCAATACTAGCAATGCTAACATCTACGAAAACTGCTTCTTTGCTTTAGAGTATTAAAAACTCTCAAAACCCTGCTTTAGATTGGCTTTGTTAATAAGTTAAAACTAAATTGTTGTTCAAACCCCTTAAACATGAAGGCCTATGAGCAACAAAGTAACTGTTATATCATTTTTATAGGTTATATAAAAGTATTTATTTTTCCTTTTACCTGACTTAGAGCATCTCTGTTGCTAAACCTTTACCATAATGTAATTTAAGAATTGTTTGTTTTTCTAGACTCACAATCTCCCCCTTATATAAATGCAGTCTGAGTTGCTCTCTGTCCTTACAGTCATTTCCTTTCTGCTCATATCGGCCTGAACACTGTTAGGATTTGCAGCTCTTCAGAAATACCTTAGCTGCAAACTGAAAGAGGCTACGCTTCATTTGGCAGCTGGAGGTCATTGTCAGGTCAAAACAAACACATGTCAGAACAGGCTTTGAACAAATTATATATGTTGTTATAAATATTCATTTTCATGTGTAAATACTATTGTGTAGATATTGTCAGGGGTGTACGAAAAAAAACAGCACCTTTCCAGCTCGACGTATGGCCCGGAAAGCTTCATCAACAGTGATTGCAGGAGATCGTGCTGGTGTCAGATTTCTAAAGTAAAAGGGGAAAAGATACAAGCTCTGGTTTAAACATGTAGAATAATTATTATATAGCACACTGACCTTTTTCTCTGACCTCTTTTTTAAAAGGCTGCTGTGCTGACAAGCTCTAATTAACATCAGACTCTAGAAGCTGACTGCTGTCTTTTGGGAGGAGGAGAACAATCCTGGCCTGACTGTAGCCCTGTAAAACACAGCAAAAGGCCACCAGTTCATCTGTTCAACACCCCTCCCAACTCCCCCTTCTTCTGCCCTCTCTCCCCCTTCACACTACCAACCTCCTTCTTGTCTCCCACTCAATACAAAAAAAATGGCAAAAGAGAAAAAACAGCATCAGGGAAATCGTACATAGACGCTGCTATTAAAGACGTTTTCACTCTATTTTTACATTTGATCTTCTCCCGCTGTATTTCCTCTTATGCAGCCGACTGGCAGCTCATACTGAACATGTAGGAGGTTGAAACAGGCGTAGTTGCAAAACAAAACTATGCTGATTACATTACCTACTGATAGTGGTTTTAGAAATATAGGTCGTGTTGGTATCATCCTGCATGACCAGGATTCATAATTAGAGAAATTGTTCATAGGGCACTTTAACCCTTCACCTGTTGCTTTCAGCTGAACTCTCCAAATCAGCAGTCTCAATATCCTTGTACATACGACAACACACAGGGCTTATTCACAACAGGATAATCTGTGAGACCAGGTTGGATTGGTGACTGTTCAATTGAGTGCAGGGTTGGGGGTTGGTGCAACACTCTGGACTGAGATTGTTCACATGTTTCACTTTGCACCAGAGGCGAGAAGAAATGGACTCGCATCAGATCCTTCTTCACTTTGTTTTGTAGTCCAGCGGACCAAGATCTGGGTTTATAGGTGCACTAATACAGCTTCTTTGATCCAAAATGTGTTTGTGCATCACCTATATCCCAAACAAAGCAAACTCTTAAAGTAAATACTCTTGGAATAAAATAAATACTTCTGGTATGAGTGTCCGTATAAATTTCTTTGGTGGGAAAACCATGTTTTGACTCTGAGCTGAATTGTTAAAAATTGTTAATGACATCAGATGTCAATTTGATTATTTTTCATGATTTTTTTTATTTATTTTGATCTATTTATTATATATATATATATATATATCCCGTTTATATCTTTTTCTCACATCAACATCAGTGCTGAGCCAGATATTTATACCTACTTCTTATTTACTTTTCTCTTTTTAAGTCACTATTTAATTTACATAGCAGAGTCAGAGACAATTGAGGGTGGGGTGGACTGGGTGGGATGGGCGTGGGGTTGTCTGTTTTGTGTGTCTATTTGAAAGTTGTCAAATGCAATTGGAAGGTGGGAATTATTTGTCATGTTGTCTGTTTGTGCGTCTTATTTTAATTGATTTTATTATGTAAAGCACTTTGTGTTGCCTAAGCATGAAACTTAATAAATAAAGTTTGAATTGATTTAATTTGAATGTTCTCATCCCATTATCACATGATTTCTTCCCTTTCTCCGTGCATTTTAAAATAAAATAATTTGAAGTGTACTTACTTTCAGGCCATTGTCAATGGTAATCAATCATCAGTTGATATGACTATAATTTTCCTCTAGCAAGCTCTATAGTTATTTTTATACGAGCACAAAATGTTTGCTGTCCACAAAAAAAAAACAAAAAAACAATAGGTCGCTCTCCATTATTAAGTTGGACTTCAGTTTTGGTCACGGCATGCATTAGTCATGGTATTGTTTTGATATACTTCTAGCATTGGATTTGTTTTTAATGAAGATCTTGTATTGATGTATATTGAGAGCCCATCTGCAGAAAGTCTTCTCCAGCACAATTCAAAGATTCTCAACGGGGTTCTGGTCTGGACTCTGTGGTTTCATTCATTCATTTTCTATACTGCTTAGTTCAATTCAAGGTTGCAGGGAAGCTGGAGCCTATCCGAGCAATTATCAATCTAGAGGCAGGGTACACCCTGCAGGTCACCAGGCCAACACAGAGGGACAAACAACTATTTATACTCCCATTTTTATGTGTGGAAAACATACCTCATGCTCTCTTAAACAATGCTTTTATAATTTTATACCTGCATTGGAGTACCAGTAGTCAGCTGACCTTGTTCATTAGACACATAGTGTTGATGAACCTAAACCTATCTTTAAAAAAGTTACAATTTGATTTAAAACAGCTGAGAGTTTCAGCAGACCTGCAATTTTCTGGGAGTTTATTCCACGTTTGGAGCATAAAACTGAATGCTGCCGCTGGAAACGCAAAGTGAACGAGATCCCGAAGACCTGAGGGATCTGGTTGGTTCATAACAATCCAGAAGATCCTGAATGTATTTTGGTATGATACCATTTCAGTGCTTTTAAACAAACAGCATAATTTTCAAGTCATTATTTTGACAGACAGGAACTCAGTGTAAAGATCTGAGGGCCGGAGCTAATGATCCACTTTGTTGGTCTCAGTCCGGACTTGAGCAGCTGCATTCGGCACAAACTGCGGGTGTTTGATGGACTTTTTAGGGAGACCTTTAAAGACAGCATTACAGTAGTGTAGTCCCCTAAATACAAATGCATGGACAACTTTTTCTAAATGCTTCTAAGGCATCACTTTTAATCCTGGATATGCCTTTAGGTGATAAAAAGTAACTTTCACAACTTTCTTGTGTGATGATGCTGAAATCTGAATTCGCTGCTTGTAGAGTTCTGCCTGTGTGATAAGTTTTTAACATATCAGTCTGAAGCTGATCGCTGACTTTTATTCTCTTTTTTTATCCAAAAAAGTGGTAGCACATCTAACCTTTTAAATGATCAATTCATTTGATCAAAGTTTAGATTGGACTATAGCCCCCTGGTGAGATGATGTGTATATTTGTATTTGTGTGTCATCAGTATGACTATGGTAACATAGTTTAATATTTTTCATAATTTTAGTGTGAGCATGTAGATGTTGAATAGCAGTGGTCTCCACCGGTTATTTTAGTTGCCTAAGACATATAGTTACCAATCACTGTAGGATTCTGTCCAGTTTGTTAATTTAAAATAATGAGGAGAATAATGTAAATAAAAGCTTTATTCTTAAAATGCAAATTGAATTTCTTCCTTTCTCCGCAAGGAAACAAACAAAATTATCCTAGATTGGAAAACAAAAAGAAAGGTTGACTCTAGTTTTGGTGTTTTGTCCTGGTTCGACGGCCGCTCCCACCTGGTTTCAAGAATCTAACTCCTCATTGGCTCACACGCTGCCACTGAGCAGTTGTATGAAAGCTGTTGATTGGTAGGACAGCCTCCAGTGTCATGCAGCCTGTGTAGATGGGAAAGAGGCTGCACAGGAAGCTGATCTTACATCAACATGTATGCTTAAATACAAATTATATGCAACCACATAAAACAGTAACTAATAACCGTAGTGCTACTGAATATAACATATTCTTTCCCACAAATCAGTCCATGCCTTTTAAATAAGACTGAAACCACTAGATTATCATAGAGTCCTCCCCAGTTTGAAGCCAGTAAGACACCATGGTCGACTGTGTCAAATGCAGCCCTGAGATCCAGGAGATCCTCTTGTTCAAGGCTCGTGATTCCCTTTTTGAAATCTGAAAAAGTTTCACACATCTTTTTAGGGCATTTGTTGAAGTCAACTGCTCTGTCATCTCTGTAGGAGAGCTTGGCTCTGCCAAACAAGCCTTGAGCATTGCTTCTTGCCTCCAATTTACACATGCACCTCTTTGATGATGCTGCATACAAATCAGTATTTATTCTCACTGTCTCATCTACACTTTGTCCTCAGTTTTTCATGTGCATTTAAAAAATTGAGACTTCCTGTCAGGCGTAAGAATTCCCATCCTGAAGACAGGATGATGCCAGCGACAGAAATGAGATGAAAATGGTGATGCGATTACCAAACACTGATATTTTTCCCACCTTATTGAATAGATACAGTTTTATTCTGGGCTGGGAAGTTATATCTTCTTTTTCAGTGGTTGATGGTGAATATATATATATAAAATACTCTTGATTTAGTAGAAAACCAGCAGGAGGTCCTTCTCCTACTTTAGGCTCTTCATGTCTGTTTGGTGTAAGAGCCTTTAAAACCTTGCGCTCTTACAAGCTCAGATATCATTATACGCCCCTTTTTCTAGCTATCCAAGATCAAGAAACATAACAGATTCATCAACTTGACCACTGCTGGTTTACAAATGCACTTTTAGAATAATATCCTCTGTGGGTCATTTGAAGAGTAGGTAAATTAACCTTTTGGTGTTGAATGACATCATTTGAAATTTTGATGCAGCTCTTATCTGTGTAATATAAAGTCTAAAATCTTAAAATTATCATTTCATTATTTGGATATTTCACTGTGTATTTTCTGAGTTTGAATATAAAATGAAGCAACAGTATGCAGCACCTTCAGTGTCGGTTGTCAAATATAACCAACAAAAGGAAACTAAATCCAACATTTTCTTCATACATTAGTTGCATTTTCATAGTTTTAAAGACTTGAAGCCAAAATCAATGAATTTGCTTTGGTTCTTTGTTTCTTTGCTCTGGTTTTCTGATTGTAGGTGCAGCACCTGCCTTTGGACAAAATAGCCCTTTTCACCTTGTGGTGTTAACAAAGGTTTAGGCCCTGATTTCTCCAAATCCGGCATGTGGCAGTTCTGATGACATCATCTTGATGGTGCTTTTGGGACTCTATGAACTAAAGTGTCTGTTAACCCTCAATCAGGGCGCTGCATCAAAACTAATATTTCTCAGCTATGAAGCTGTCAGGTGGCTCACTTTTAACTCCCTCAGCTTTTTGCTTTAAATGTTTTTTCCCTGATATGTCGCAGACACAACAAGAAAAAAAAATCTGGTATTTGTATGTCTCTTTAACATGTGCTAAAGCAAACCCAAACTGAGTTTTATAATCCGTGGTGCAGTTCTGAATTTTCCGTCAAGGTCAGCCCACTTCTGCTCTGATTTTCTTGGCTTATCGTCTCCCTTCATTCTCCATGACAGAATCAGATAACATGAGAATACCAAGTGAAAACGATTCCCCATACCTTCTGCGATTTGTGTAGCGCTGTCAAGTAGTCCCTACACACCTGCCATTTTTCTCAGAAAAAATCAATCAGCAGCATCAGGGAGCCTCATTTTCATCATCACTTCATTGACTTTCTCCCCAGCTAAATTTTCTTTACAACTATCTTGTGATACAGCTGGAGGCCAGAGAGATCATAGCATGTCTTAATGAGCTTGCAAGTGTGTGTGCTTCTTTTTTTATTTTTATTTTCCTTTAGCCTTGTTAGCTGACATTTAGCAAAAGTGCTCATGTTGCTGACAAAAGCATTCCCGGCATTGCTTTTGCAAGGTGAGGCACATACGGCTCTATGTTTGATCTCAACACCTCAGAAACCAAATCATCACACAAATTGTTGGACAAACAAACCAGGTGACACACAAGCTTTTCTGCTGGCGGTTTATGTTGATTTATTATATATTTATACATACTAGGGGGAAAAGTGCCAGTAATTTCTGATTTTAGGTGTTTCTAATGAATTTAACTGTAATAGAAATTGACTTTGAACATAAATAATGTCATAAATAAGCAAGCATTATAGAAATTCAGTTTAGTTGGTTCCATTTCAGGCACATAAAGATATTAGTCAGCTATGTGTTTAGCTGTTGTCTTTTATAATACAATGGATTCACAGCATTAGCAGTTAAATGTATGTAAACAATGTTATAATCAAGTATAACCACTGCAAGTATAATATGTGCTCAATCTTCATAGGTTCCTGCAACCATGATTAAATCTAAACCCCCTTTAGTAATAATGAAATAAAAACAGTTTAGTAACCCAAAATTCACACTAAGCTTTAACTAAATCTTTAAAGTGGATTCATTCTGGTCTCTAGCTGCACAGACACCAAATTTACAGCAAATCTGTTGAACTATATTTCCATGATTAAAGTAAAATTAATTATTATTTTTCTCCCATTATTGATTAAAGCTATATCTGTGTTAACAAGACTCCTCTGAAGTTGATGTTATGTTTAGTTATGGCTGTTAAATCAGCATTCACTAATGTGTTACTCTTTGTGAGGCAGTAAGCACAAGCATGTGCAATGGTATGATGTCAAAAAGATCAATATTTTTCATTTATAACCCCTCATAGACCTTTCTCTCTTACTTTACTGCAAATCTTTATCCTGTGTTCTAAAGTAAACACCAGGTTATCCAGCAATTGATCTGATTGATCCAATTTAAACTCAGCTCAGGCTGTTTGCTGTTGCTGTTTAGATGATTGGGGGAGGAAAAAACATTTAAATGTGGATCTAACAGTTTATATGAACACAGTAACGTTGTATAGGGTGGGACAACTAGGAGCCCCCACACCCCTAAAGACTACATTATACATACAATAATAACTGTAATGTAATTAACATAACTGATGTATATGAACAGTAATGTACATGAGATGAAAACAAAGACACAAACAAAGGCGATATTTTAGATGTAATCATTTCCTTAACCTCCTTTTCTTTTAAAAATAGTTTGGACCTTGATTCATATTTTCTTACAGGAATATGACTCCAGGATTTAGAGACAACAGAGGGATCTTCCCCAAATAACACAAATCTGGACACCAGAAAGATATGAGAAGGAGCTTCATGAACAGGAGCAGTAGAGCAGGAGCCCAGAATATTAAACATGTCTTCTCCAAGAATGGTGGGACTAAAACTATCGAGGGCTGAAACAACAATTGCTGGTTCATTCTATGTTTGTAACTAATAACCAGATGGGTCACTGAGGCTCATGTCGTCAGCTGTGAGGTGAGAGTTGGGCTGCACTCTGGACAAGTCGCCTCACACAGTGATTCCCACTGTAGCTAACTGAACATTAATAATTTGGCGGTCAACTATAGTGGATGGTGTGTGTTTCACCTATTGTGTTTTGGACAGCGCGACTGGAACAAGAGAAGGATGATTTAATAGTCTGTGTCCACCGAGGACTGAAAACTGCAGGGAACGATACTGAATCCAGAATAAACTGAACTAACCTGCCACAACAGCATGAAATCAGTGCCTCGGTAGACTACAGGATGAGTATTCATCCAGATACATTATGGTGTCACAACACTGACTTATGCTCAGTAATTATGTACATTAGGTGAAAGTCATTCATGTTATTATAATGTTAATATTATAACATTTTGCCAATAAATCCTATTGTTGCTGGAATATTTAGATAGCCATAAATACAACAAAACGCATGATAAATAATCAAACAACTTTTGTTGTATTTTAATAAAATAACATTTTTATTTAATTTTTTGCCTTACTAAGATGACATTATTCAATAATTTTTACCAATATCCTGAAATATTTTAAGCAAACAAGACACACTTGAGTTGAGATAAGATTCAATATTCTGTCTGTTTTACCTGTAAACATAAAAAAGGTAAATGCAACATGCAGTAGCTACAGTAAAACAGCTGGAAACTGTTTTCACATCAGTGTTTGATTCTTTATAATGAAATGCCTGCTCTGTATTTAATGAGTGGTTTGTTCAAAAAATTAATTATTTAATTATTTAATAAAAAAATTATATACCTGTACCACCTGTCCTGCATAAACGTTTGCCATAACAATCCCCTTTTTTTTAGGTTTTAGGTGCTGACAGTAAGCGGACTACTGAGGCACGGAAATGTCTCTTTTCATTATGGGCATCTTTGTGTTGTGTCTGTCTAACAATCCTTCCTCTTGACTCAGCTCAGTCCTTGTAGCCGTTCGGTCTTTCCACTACCTTCACTGCTGACCGAAGTCCCAAGATGTATGATGTGATCCAACATGACATTCGAGTGTGTCCCCTGGACCATCAAATAGCTCTTTGTGTAGCGCGCCATCAGAGAAGGTCCGAGTCAGTGGTTCCCACCACTACTCGAGGGAATGGGACCATTGCCTCCCGTTTTCCAGCAGGGTCACCAATAGAGAACTGCTCTCCAGGCAGGTGGAAAGGTGTGAATAAATGTCACCAAGGGGAACAAATACATGTCATGAACTGGAAATTTCTTTCCTCCTTCAGATGAACTGTGTATATACTTTATTCCTTGAAATGAACACTGGAGTGCACCATGGCACAATGTGCTCACACTCATCTCAAAAAGCAGTGGTGTGTGTTAAACAATCCCAACGTTCAAACATCCCAGCCAACATGGCTGCATCCTCACCCGAGGGAAGTGAACTGTGTTAATGGAAATCAATGAAACAACTAGTTTTTCAAATGCAGCATGATGAGATGTGTGAAGTTACTGAGCGAAACCCCGATCCAATGATCACATCGATGAGGTTTGAGCTTACAGATGTCGCTCGTTGGTGTTGTACAATGCTGGGATGAGCGACCTGAAGCTTACTACCATCCAACCATGCTGTCAATACCGACTGTTGAATATTAACATAGGGGATTTCAGCCAGAAGCTCACACAGGATTGATCCTGCGAGGGCATTCATGCCACTGGGAAGAACAGACAAAGATTCTGTGAAGTTTTGGTCTGTGATGCTGCTAGCTGAGGAACAGATCTTAAATTAAAGTTATGTGGGTGTTGGATGTGTTTTAGATGGTTCCCCACGAGAGTCGCGGTGAGAAATGATCTTTGCTGGAAGGCAAGGGAGAAAGAAACTGCATTCCTGCCTTTTTTCTCAAAGATGCACAGTTCAAAGGTGATCTGCCAGCCTCCTCATCTCATCTCCTCATTATTTTAGAACAAACAGCATTCCTGCCTAGTCAAAGCACCAAAAACACAACATCCTTACCTCTCATTTCCTATATGTTTGTCCAATATAAACCCAGTGATCTGCAGCTGAAAACAATGCAAATGCTTGTTTGCACTTTCTCACCAAACACAAGTCAGCAAAGCAACTGCATTGCATGTCCACCTGTTTATCTGCCAGTTGAATGTTTTCTAAAGGCATGCGTGCATCAAACTCTGTTTGAGCTCCCAGCAGAAATATTCAAATGAAAGCACAAGGACTAACATGTAGAATGACAATATTTTCCTCTGCTCTAATAAATCCAAAGACCAATTTAAATGCAAAAAGTGAGGCTGAATATATTTCTACTCTCATAATCATTAAGAGCTTCTTTTATCAGCAGATTGGAAGTAAATAAGATGAATCCATTATGAACCAAAAGGGGAATTAATAGATTTTAGTAGAATGGTAATTTCAACTTATTAGCGATGTATAAAGTGAGAATAAGGTGTGTGATGTTTTTTTCAAATATTTTCTTGTAAAATGAATAATTTATGTGAAAAATGGTGCGCAAATGATGTTCTATTATGTTTTTTTAGTCAAAGAATAGCATGTGTCCTCCTTGCATTAACATCACACCATGGATTAGACATTAGTGGGGAGTTGCAGTGGTTTCTACCCTGTTGTGTTCTGCTGCACCATAACTGGCATTTGTATTGCCAGCAGGTCACAGTCACTTGTTTTCTTTCATCTGGCCTCTGCTACACAGTTTCCGATGCACAGTTATCACCTCATCCAGAACAGTATTTTTCTGAATAGGCCTCACTCACTAGGTTATGTTTACAGAGTCACTATGCCTGTGATACAGGATTATTGTGATTCTCTCATTAAGATTATTATCAGTTTTATATAGTTAAATAAAACTGCAAATATAATCTGTAATGCCCTTGGGTCTTTCACTTCAAGTATAATAAGGCAGGCAGCAATATCTGCAGCGTGTTGCAGTTGATCAGGTTTGACACAAGGAAAAATATTTTTATGTTTACATTTATGTGATATTTAT
>JBAMIG010000013.1:17710607-17722233 GCA_037177335.1 Kiunga ballochi | reverse complement strand
TTTAAGCCTTAGCTTAACACCATAAGCTAGAAGTTAAAAGGTGGTGCTCCGAGGTAAATATTATTAATGTTAATATTCCATATTAATATTAATTTATGACACTATAACGCTACAGATATCAGCAGGGCATGTAAATAATCCCACTGAGATGTTTGTGTCATCAGGTGGCAAGGAAAGGAAAAGCTGGGTGTCATCTGCATAGTAGTGGTGTGAGAAGGAAGCCACGAGAGCAAATGACTTCTACAAGTTAGGAGGTTAAATAAGAGGGCCAAACATTGAGCCCTGAGTAACCCCCATTATTCAACCAATGTAATCTCAACACTCCCTTTGCCAGGATACTCTGAAGGACCTTCCTATGAGGAAGAGCGTAAACCACAAGAGAACACATCCTAAGATGTCAAGTTTGGAGATTTTCATGAGGAGAATCGGGGGGTTAAAAAAGTAAGACATGTTTCAACATTGGACTGAGTTTTACAGGTTGCATGAAAGTCAGAGAAAAGATATGATGCAAGACAGATGCTAAATTAGCATATGTTAGAAAACTGTGGACTTTCTCAAATTTAAAATCTTAATGTTTTCTTTTTTTTACATTTAAATATACACTGTTAACTATCTTAATATCAGATTCCTTCTGTAATGCTTATGTGTGGTTACCTCCGCCCTGTGGAGGTAATGTTTTTGCTGGAGTTTGTCTATTAGCAAGATTATTCAAAAGGTTATTGGTGGATTTTGATAAAAATTTTCAAGATACAGTATGTTGGGAGTGTCACTGGGAACAAATGATTAATTTTTGAGGGAGATGTGGAGAAGATCCTGGATTCTGGACCATTTTGAAATTTTCTGTAACATTATGGTGCTGCATGGTGAAGGTCTGCACCATCAGAGTGCTTTTCTAGTTGTAGTGATGGCCAACACTACAGCTTCTAGTGTTAGCTTAGCTATGTATAATATAATCCAAATATGAATACATTTCTGATAAACAAAAATTAAGAAAACATATAAAGGAGAAGAAGAAGAAGAAGAGACATGTAAACACCAGAAAGACAGCTTTTGGCCAGATAGTAAGTGGGTTTAAAAAAAAACAAAGTAACAAGTAACAATAGATGGACAGAAAAGTCAAAGAAAAAATAATGGATAAGAATTTATTTAAGCGGTGATCACCATGCAATAAAGAACACTGGTTTAGTCTTGACAATTTATTTAAAATGCTTTTTATTCTTTTTGGATAATGGGAAAAACTGGATGTCCCAGAGAGCTTTGTGATGTGGCTGGCAGTCCAGCCAAACTTTCACAATGTAAATCCCTGTTGTCAAGATCAGAATGAGAAAATTTTCACTCTTTTTCCACTTAATAAATCACTTTATGAGGGAAAAAAACAGCCCTCTTAGGCAAATTTAACAATGGTCTGGTTTTTCCAAGATGTTTTAGAGTCCAAGTATAGTTTGTATCTTTTTCAGGCTGTTATTCAACACCCAGTCACTTTCTACTATCTTACATCGTAACTATACTGGGTAAACGCTAAATAGCATTTAGTGGATGAAAATAATAGTTTTTATCTGAAATTTCAAAGAAATAGTTACACAATAATAGAAGTAATTTTTTTTCTAAATTCAGTACAGGTAGTAATTTCCAGACTATTCTATTCTATTCTACAGGCATTTAGCAGACGCTTTTATCCAAAGCGACTTACATAGACTGAAGAGAAACGTTTATTATGTGGTTTGTGTGTCCAGCATTAGAATAACCTTTTTTCCATTTAGTTACAAGCAGGGTTATTTGCTAAACATAACCAACTTATTCACTGAAATCTTCTTTGAGAGATTTTGCCAGGGAGGAAATCTTCCATGAATGCATAGCATTCAGTTTGTTAAACAATAAACGGCTTTTACAAAGAACATTGTATGTAAGCCTACTGTTCTAGCTGTGAGGGTTGGGCACAGAGTTGGAGACAAGGGTGCATTTACACAAATCCAATCCAGGTTTGGTGCCAGTTGAGTGGCAACTGAATAAATATCCAGGAATTAGCTACTTTCTTCACTACAGGCTTGGATGCAAGATAAATCTGTGAAACTGAGGAGGTGAGGAGGATGCTGGAATTAAGGGAGGAAGAGGAGAAGCGGATGAACCCTTACTTAGTTTTGTCTGGCAGTTCATGTGCAGTGGGTGACTGTTGAGAACATCCAGTTTACCTCTAACTGGATATACTAACACTTCACCTTGTGGTGTATTGTGGGTGCACAGTCAGAGTATCTAACTTAAAACCTCAGGCAGCAATATGACAGAAATTTTGTTGTCCAGGTGCTTTGATATGCTTGACTAAAGTGCAGTGTCAATGCAAACCAAACCAGAGGACAGTGCACATAAATCCTCACAACACAATAGCTCCTCTGCACAAACGATCATCACACCATTTCAGGATGCCAATAGCATCCAACTGGTAACCTCAACCAAGCCACACCAGCCCACCTCTGCAACCACCAGTAAGGTCAGGGCCGAGGCCAACACCTGGGTTTAAATACTCACTCAGCACCACCGAGTCTGAGTTCCTCAGCTCTGGCAACACAGTGCCATGCAGTGGTGGGGAAAGAAAAACCTCCGGTCACACAAAATCCAGCATATTTCTGCCTGTTTTGGACATTATTAACATGTTCTTAGTTTTCCCACAATGAGTTATCTTTGTCATGGTTCTTATCTTTAATAAGATAAATTTGTTTCCAGTTTGAGTTCAGAAAGTCTGAATACACAACAGTGAACTTGACTCTGAGAACGGCCACCTGTTGGCTGTGTGTGCGTGGGTGACTGTGTCAACTCTGTTGGAGTTCACTGTAATTTTGACTGGATGTAATGTGTTTCAGTAACGGACCCCATAATTGCAACAATCACTTCCAGAGTACCTTGGCTGAATGTAAAATACCACAGACCCACTCAGAGGTGTTGGGCTGCACATTTCAACAAGGAACTTCAGTGTGAATCAAATCTAAGGAGATCAAATGCACATTGGCACACAGAGCTGTGACCGCAGGACACTGTCCAACATTTTGAGGCCATATCACAGACAGATTATTTTTTTTCCCACTGATAGTCAAAGCCAAGGAAACAGGTCGTGTTTTGTCACAACTGTGTGACATACGGACCACACATCAACTACGGCTAATCCACACAGAGCTCCGTAGCTTCAAAAGGAACATTTCAAAAGTGCCTTTTATGCTCATGGCAAATTAAAATGCAAATGTTGGGCAACCATGTTATTTTCCTCCAAAGGTGTCTGGAGCAACAACTTTGTGAGCAAGATGCAAAAATGATGCTTTCAAAGATGTCACGTAAAGCTGCTAAACATTTACTGAACAGGATGAATGCAGCACAGTCAGTCAAATAAAAAAGAGCTGTCAGTTTCCAAAAAAAGAAGGTAAGGTTTTTTAAAACTGCTTTGTCCTAGTCGTGTGGGAGCTTCAGATGCTTCCTGGAGGACTTCCTGTGGTCTCACGATACCAATCTGGCAGAGCTGATGTCCACATGCCAAACATCTGGACAGATGGCATTTAGCCACCCTAATAGCAGGCCAGGTTTCTCGCCTGTCTTTGATGTGCAGACAGGGATTACAATGGTCCTCTGCTTTCAGCTTAATAACCTGTATTACAGGGGCATCATATCATCCATAATCTTTATCGACCTCCATTGGCGAACGGTAGGTGTTGCAACAACAGTGATTGATCAGGCAGAGAAAGGAGGACGAGAATAGGGAATGAATCTATGATAGGTTGAACAGAAAGAAGTGGTGAAAACTTAAATAATTACACCATGAAGAAGCATTAGTGTGTAGTGTGTGTGTTGTATTCATGACAGTGTGATGCCATTCACTCACTTGTACAATGGTCCTGCATGTGGGTGGTTAAATGGGCTAGCAGAGGTTTTTTTTTTTTTGGTTTCTTTTTCCAGAACAGGGCGAGTACAATTAATTTATAATGCCGGAAATGTCATAACCTCAGCTGTAATCATTAATTCATAAAAATTAATCATCAAGCCTTTCATTCTCCTGCAGGTCCACTGTGGTCCTTTTTGTCCTGTAATTTTTTTTTATCCACATTCATCAGATTAAGTCAAGGACAGAAGCAGTGGTCCAAGGTTTTCTATTTCTGTTTGATCTGCCTGTCCTTTGTTCCGTTGCTGCCTTACCTGTTTCTTTAACTTCAGAGGCCAAATTAAACGGAGTTCATTTAGGCGTGCAGTTAAAGCTTCAGTGTGTGCCAGACTTCCTTTCCTCCGGTCTGGCATTAGATCCGGCTTAGACTTGTGAACTGTGTGATCTGATTTAGACTTGAAACAAACTCTTTTCCATGAATAAAAGCACAAATCAAACTTGTTTACTTGAATGACTTATGTAGCATGAAAAGCAGAAATTCCCATAAATAAAATTGTTGTCCACTTGAGAGGCAAATTGTTTCACTGGGATTGTTAGAAAAATTAACCAAGTAGGTAAGAAAGTAAGTGCACTTATTGCACCATCTTGTGAATATAGCAAGTGTTACAAGTCATAAGAAGTTTCTCGACAATGGGCACATCCCAGCAGAGGATAAACTTCATATCTGCTTATGTCACTTCTTATGAAATGCATGCAATCAAAAAACATTTCTATTTCCAAGTCATTAATAACTTATCACAACAGTGACATGAGCTAGCAGCTGATGTTTATTTTCCATCAGCATTATTCTTCTTTTTTTAAATTCTTATTTCTTATTTTAAATTGATGATTCATGTCAATAGATAGTAAATCCTGCTTCTCTCTTCCAGAAGTTTCATCAACTCCAAAGTGTGGCTCCAGTCCAACAGATATCGTTTCCCCAGAGTCACTGCCAAAGAAAAACAACCCGGCAGGTGTTTTAGTTATGATGAATACTAAACAAAAGGTTGGTCAGGGAGCTCTGCCGGCATTTTCTCTAGCAGTTAGGTGGTGTGCCGACGTCTAGGAGAAGCAGAAAGGGTGTCAGATTAAATGCTTGGGAAATGAGATGTTAATGACAGAGGTTGTTAAACCTGAAAATCTAAATGACTGCAGAAAAAACATTCAACAGTCAAACAAATGCCTGAGGCCGGGCTGCTTGTTGGTGCATGGCCTGGGCAGATTTCTCCTCGGTTATATCAGAGTGTAACATACAGAATGACTTATCACATGTCTGCACAACAGGGGGGGATAAAGCACACTTGGCTCATGTATTCCAGAGCAATGTGCTCTCTTTTCAGTCTTGAGAGTGCTATTACATTTGGCCTGTCTATTCTGTATTTATCTCCATAAAGCAATGACCTCAAGCCCCCCTTGTAGATTAAATATTTTGAGATTCCTAAAACCATCATTTTAAATAAATAAACTTAACCAGAGGAGCCTTTAACAGAGAGGACCCAGACATAATGAGATGGCCCACACTGTAACAGGACCCATCAAACATGGCAGTTTCTACAACACTAATTACTCTCTTGACATTAAAATTAAATTAAATCTAATTTTATCAATTTCAATGTGAATAAATGAGCTATGACTACTATTGTTCTTGTAGGAGCACAATTAATAGGTGCGGTTCAATTTTGAAGGTCAAGAATTACTTACCTGTTTTACTTGGACCCAGATGTAAGGTCTGACTTTTGGAAATGATTCATCTCAATTACATGTAAAGACTGATTAGGGAGCTCTCTCGCTGTGGTGTTCCATATAAATTATCCCCATTATAACAGTAGTTTCTAATCACATTTATAAAACAGCCCTATTACGGGCCCTTAGCTATGATGTTAGTGCAGACGGTACTTATAGGAAGCTTTCACATTGCTGAGAGGGCTGAATGTGGTGGACTCTTGTGTTTGTGAGTTGCTGGATTGTGCTGGAGAGCATGTCCATTTTCATCCATTGTTTCAAGAGCATCTCTCACTGCTCCATTAGTTGAGTATGCTTGGATATGTGGGGAATAGCAGAAAGGGGAGAGAGGGCTCTTTGAATTTGCTGCTTAGGTGCTCAGAGCAGAGAGGACTGAAAAAGACGCAAATAGATTAGTCAGAACACCTACACTATTACCTGAAACAACGCTTGCAGGTTTATGTCTAAGTCTTCATGTATTATACATGGTTAAACACGGGAACAAATACAGAAAACTAGAAGTGTTCTGGTAAATGTATCTGCATTAGCATTGATCAGAGAATGAATTAAAACCAATTATTCTCTTTTATGAATCAGATTTGATTTCATTTTTTAATTAAAGGAAATTTAAATTAAAGGACATTATGATAAGGTTTGACCAAAAACATGTTATTTAATTTAACTTCAGAGTATGCATGGTATTTACCTCACTGAATGACTGCATTAAACTCCCACTGGGGACTTAATACTCAGTCGGTAATGAAGGTTGGAATTGGTACCGTGATGTTTTGAATTGCAATCTAAAGCTCCTTGTGTTTAGAGACAGACACTGGGATCGAGGTTAATGGTGCAAAAACTTGTGAGACCCACATACCACTGCAATATCTCGGCTTCATGTCTGTGCGTTATCTTTATCTAGTCTGTGATTCTTGTACACTTTCAACATGGGGGGTTACGATTCCAGCTTTGAGATGTCACATCTCATAGCTTGGACCCATGATTAAAGTCATCTGTCTGACATTTAGTTGAGGATTATTTATGAGTCATGTAGCTTAGCCACTGTACATTAGTAGAAAGGTTTAGCACCAAGGTCTTATCACTTTGTGTCAGTTTTGCAAGTATGTTCTCAGAGTTTCGTTATCATTTTTCTGCTCTAATCTTCAACAAAATATGTTAAATTTCTCAGCAGCCACGCTGTTTGCCTTGTTGCTGGTTTCTGAAGGATGCCACAGATACCAGATGATCACATGCTCTGATAATGGCAGATATTTAAAGGAATTTTGGTATTGGGTTTCAAATAAATAGATAAAACGGTGCTTTTATAATGCATGTCTAATTTTACCTTTTTAAATTTAACTATCATGTTTTAACCAGAATTAAAAGAAGAAAAAGTTACGACAGACCAGATATTGGGGTATCACGCACAAATAGTTTTTTCACAAGTATAATTCAGTGTTTGAAAATATTTGCTATAGTAAAAGTCAGAGATGTATTAAACTTATTTGTTCCATTTTGTCTTATTTATTAGACTAGATCATATCTACTCTGAAGATGTGTGACTACCCTTGGCTCTGCTTTTTCATCAGCTGTTTGTAAGATATCACATACAGCACAGTCGCACTGAGAGATGCAGCTTGCTGGTAAGAGAAATGGTCACTTCACAGAGCAAAGTTTAGCACTGAAGCCCAAACAGACGTTTTCAGTACGAGCCTTTTGGACGTAGTTAAAAATGTATTTATAGGCTTCATGTCCTCCTCTTCAATACCATAAATGTGTTTCCTTTTTTACTTCTAAACTCATTCCTTACATTCTTTGCTGCTCTGTGTTCAGAAAGAAAAAACATTTTTATACAAAGAATTAGGGAGATATGCAAGTCATAAGTCCTCTAGTCAGCTTTCTGGCTTTAGTCTTTGACCATCAGAAACCGTGAGAACATCTGTCTCAACAAAAAAAAAATGTTTTCCTTTTTTTTTTTGTTGGGTTTTGGTTTTATTTGTTTATTTTTTTTATCATGTTTCCACGTACATTTTTGCATTTGGTCCAAATAAATTATGCCTTGGCTATTTTCTTACACAGTACACATAAAACTTCTAAAAATCAACAAACCTTTCACAAGGAGACAAAATGTATAATGTTAAGGTGCAATAAAGTCCAGTGAGTAAGAATGGATAATGGTATGTAGCCTATGGTATGCTAAGATTTCATTTGAATTATTTAACTTTTATTTAAACGAGTTGTTATAGCCATAGTGAAAGGATATTGTGCTTTACAAAAATTTACATTTGAAAATTGCACAATATTATATAATTCAGTCAAATGTTTTTAGTACATTCATTAAAGTACCTTATGGCATTGAATTTTACAAAGTGAATAAATGCAATATGATAAAGTAAAACATGATGGCGCAATACCATACAATACAATAAAAGATGATGAAATATATCCTATGATGCAATGTGCTGTTACACAATAGATGCAATACAATATTGTGTGATAAAACACAATACAATATGATACATATGATACAATACTATACGATAATATACAATATAACATGATATATGATACGATACAATACAATACAATACAATACATTGTGATATGCTACAATACTATGTGATATGATATGATATGATATGATATGATATGACATATGATACGATATAATGTGATATTAAATTGGAGAATTGAATGCAATGAAGTACAATTACATGCAATGTAATACAACATTTTTCAGTATAATATGAAACAATACAATATGATGAAATGCAAATTGATAGAAAGGAGATGATAAAATGTGATAAATTTAATATAATAAAAATTCTATTATCATGAAACACATACAACACTTTCCATGGCCAGAGATAAAAAAGAAAATTATTTGGCTATCACATTCACTTCCCTGATAACATATTAAATAAAAGGGTATGAGGGATATTTTGCATTGCAGTATTTTGACTAGCAGCAATGTTCCTTATGATCCTGGCAAAACATTTAGAAAAAAATCATGTAAATATTCAGTTTATGTCGCATTGTGATTCAAGTCTCTGCTGGAAAGTTGTAATGAAGCCATTAAATCAAGGAACACTCTGTGTCAACCTTAAACCTTCATGAGGCAGCCTTAATGGTTTTCATCTGTCAATCAGTGCTTTTTGCACTTTCTACCACCCTGTGTAAATGAATTCAAATCCTCCCTTCTCATACTCGGAGAGGCACCCGATGACATGGAGTCTGCCTGGAAATGGATGTCCTCCGGTGAAGTACTGAAGTGATCCCTGCAGGTTATTTAAAAGGGGAAGTTAGGACTGTCAGATCACAGCCATAAAAAGGGTGTTTAAAGGTTTAGCCCACCAGGGCTTATGAATTACACGGTGAGGACTTGGTCTCTTAATGCATTTAGCATGAAGAGATGGAGAAAGAAACAAGGCACTTTGGAAGGAAAAATTGCTAAGATTCACAATGAATTGAAATCTATAATTGACTAAATGGGTGCATTACATGCGAATGTTGTTATTCAGGCATCATGTACTTATGTTGTAACAGTCCAGTCTGGTCAGCTTTATTTGTGTTTCTCAGAGCCAAATTTGTCTGAAAGCCTTTGTGGTACAAATAGAACCTCTTGTAAAAAATGAGGGACACACAAAAAGAGAAAGCAGAAATAGCAGATTTTCTCCTACTGGGAGAAAAGAAATATGTGCTATACAATATGCAGGTGAAGAAGTCTCCATTTATATATATATATATATATATATATATATAATTAAGTTGGTCATTTAGTAAATTAATTGATCTCTGTATAAGACAAGTATAGTTACATAAATATACCGTTTACATTACAGAAACATAAAGATTTGAACACGTTGCATACAGTAAAATACTTCAGAGGGTTTCAGGCTTGTGGAAGATACTGTGTGCTCTGTTAAAGGAGGAATGTTTTGTTTTGTATTGCATTGCAATCTAAAAGACTGCCACTCAGATGTTGTTTCAGGCTCCCAAAGAACAACAAAGTCAACAATGCTCCATTAAGTGCTGCACTAGTTTGCACATGGAAATATAATACACCCTTTCTCTAGTACAAAACTATCACACTCCTGCTCTATTTCAGCTTGTCAACAGTGGTGCCAAGTACCCTCATGGGATTTACTCAAGTCAGTCCTGATGCCTTTGCTAAATCTGGTGCAAGAAGTAACGAGAGAAAAATGCTCCGTCAAACACACTGTGGATGCAGAGAGAAAAGGGTTCAGTAGATGAGAAATAAACCAGTGGAAGCTTTGCCAGCAACCATTTCCTGGGTGAAATTATGGGAAAAATTCCCTGCCCAACTCAGGGGATATCATTTGTGAACACACTGACGTCCTTCAGAGCCAGATGTTTTAGAGCGGAACCCGAGCACTTGGCTAGGGTGTTCTGAGTATTTCTGAAGTGAAATCCTCCTTTGCCTCAGTTGCTTGCTTCATCAGATAAAGACTGCCAGTTGAGGCTTATGTGTGTCAATGAACCTGGGTGGAGGTGGGGAATCAATGATAAGTGGAGCTTACCTCCTCAGTGCCAGCCAAATAGAGATTAAACCATTTCTACCTAATAGCACATGTCAGTCAAATTCACTCTTGTGTATTTGAACCCTGTCTCTTTTGCCACCTCCCATTTTCTTATCGCATCTCCTAAAAAGGGGGCTGCAATTTACAGAAAAGCAAAGTGGCTATCAGGACTAACCGAGAACCCAAGTGATCCACATCAGAGCCTGGACTCAGATCTGTAATAGTCATTTCTCAGAATACTCAAACAAGACTCACTTTGAGGTTTAGCTTTGCAATTCATTCAAATTGGCTACATAAACACACACACACACACACACATATATATATATATATATATATATATATATACCATGCAGCAACCCCTAGATCAAAGGCCTGTTACTGCATAAAAGCTTTTGTAAACTGCTCATTTCTTGCTCTAATCACTGTTGTGGATGCTGCTAAATTGCCCACTGTTGCATAGAATTTCTTGAGCGAGCCAATAACATTGGCTTTGATTTGTAGTTTAACCATCTCAGATGTGGATACACCCCACGGTCTATAAATGACCGTTTGTATTGCTCCACCAGCAACCCTTATTTAGACATCATAGCGCTTATTATGTGGATCAAACTGATATCAAAGTCAGAGACAAACATCTGTGTTTTTTTGTGAAAGCTGGTACAGTTCGGGTCCCTTTAATGAGCTCTCTGCAGTGTATTCATCTCGTTTGGTAAGTCACTGTCGTTTCTCTGGGTGACCTCCTCTGCCATCTGATTTCCACTTTTAATGCTTTCATCACTGCCCTCTTTCATGTTATGTTTGGATGAAACGGCTCCATTAGATTACTTTTCCTTGCAGTGTGAAAAATGTATCATGCACGTGTCGAAGGGAAGGGAGTCTCTCAGGACGTTTTTTTTAAGGGATCACCCTTTTTTATCAGCTATATTTGGCAGGATGATTGATAGAACAGCAGCTATATGTGTTGGTTTAAGGGCTTTTTCTAGATTTAGAAAGCCCCTAGATGATTTCCTTTAAAATTGAATTAAAGTGTGCTTTCATTATGTCTCAGGAAAAAAGTAATCAGCCTTATGGTCTGGGAATCTGTCTTCTACAATCTGTTGGCATGCCCTCTGGGACTGGAGTCTGTCCTCCATTCAGCAAGACCCCATGTGGTGTTTGTTCATGCAGGCTGAAACAGCTTATATTTACACTCTCTAGTGGTCATGAGATCAGTTGACTGGACATCATGAAGTTAGCAACCTAAAGTTAAAGTTGAGCTTTGGGCTAAACCAGGAAGTGACAAAGTTACGGCTTATAACGTTTTGCATTTTGTTACGTCCCTGAAGCCAGTATAAAAAAAAGCTGACTAATTTTGTTTTCCCACATGGACTGAGGCCTGGCTTCCTCTCCAGACTGATCACCATCTCCACACTCTGGTTGGCTGGTACCTGCATCTGCCCTTCTGTCATCTCTCTCTGCAATAGGC